>PVKC010009670.1:0-26543 GCA_004027635.1 Crocidura indochinensis | reverse complement strand
GAGGAAAAAGGGGAAGACTTCCCTGACGCCAGGTAGAGAGACTGCCCAGTGGGGGTGCAAGTTTGGCCTGGCGCCTTTGGAACTGTCATTTCTTACTGCAGCTGGAATTTACTGATATCCGAATTATTTTAAAGAGACAGAGTGAAAGGATTGTCACAGCCTTGGAAATCATGTTTCAGACAATCCACGCAGAGGTTAGCTTAGGAAACAGCTCGGAGCGGGCCTTTCTGACACGATTTCCACTCAGGAGTTTTTTCCACTCCTGAGGGGCTGTGACACCCTTCTTCCTTCCTGACGTGTGCTTGCAAAGCTATAAATTTTCCCCTCAGTACTACTTTTGCTGTGTTCCATAAGTTCTGATAGTTTGTGTCTTCATTATCGTTTGTTTCCAGGAATCTTTTGATTTCCTCTTTGATTTCATCCTGGACCCACTGGTTATTCAGTATGAAGCTGTTTAACTTCCAGGTGTTAAAGTTTTTCTTCTGTGTTCCTTTGGAATTCACAAATAATTTCAGAGCCTTGTGGTCCGTAAAGGTAGCCTGCAAGATTTCTATCCTCTTGATATTATGCAGGTATGTTTTATGTGCCAGCATGTAGTCTATCCTGGAGAATGTCCCACTAGGCCTCTTTCTTCCATTTCTCTCTTCATGTCCAGTATATTCTTGTTGGGTTTCAGTCTGGTTGACCTATCCAGTGTTGACAAAGCTGTGTTGAGGTCTCCAACAATTATTGTGTTATTATTGATGTTATCTTCCAGCTTTGCCAACAAATGTATTAAATATTTTGCTGGACCCTCATTCGGTGCATATATGTTTAGAAGAGTGATTTCTTCCTGCTCTACATACCCCTTGATTAATATATAATGTCCATCTTTGTCCCTTACAACCTTTCTGAGTATAAAGTTAGCATTATCTGATATTAGTATGGCCACTCCAGCCTTTTTATGGGTGTTGTTTGCTCGGATAATTTTCCTCCAGTCTTTTATTTTGAGTCTATGTTTGTTCTGACTATTCCGTTGGGTTTCTTGTAGGCAGCTGAAAGTTGGATTGAGTTTTTGATCCATTTAGCCACTCTGTGTCTCTTAACTGGTGCATTTAGTCCATTGACATTGAGAAAGAGAATTGTCCTGGGATTTGCTGACATCTTTATGTAGAAGTTTGGTGTGTCTTTTGGTTAATCTTGTCTTAAATTAGGCCTTTCAGTTTTTCTCTTAAGTGTGGTTTTGAGTCTATAAAGTTTCTGAGCTGTTTTTTTGTCTGTGAAACCATGTATTTTTCCATCACACTGGAAAGTCAATTTTGCTGGGTACAGAATTCTAGGTGAAGCATTCATTTCGTTCAGTCTTGTCACAATATCCCACCACTGCTTTCTGGACTTGAGTGTTTCTGGTGACACGTCTGCTGTAAATCTCAAGGATGCTCCCTTGAATATAATTCCTTTCTTGATCTTGTTGTTTGCAGAATTATGTCTCTATCTGTGGGATTTGACATTGTGACTAGAATGTGTCTTAGAGTATTTTTTCTGGGGTTTCTTTTGGTTGGTACTCTTCGGCATGCAGGATTTGATCACATACATTCTTCAACTCTGGAAGTTTCTCTTTAATGATGTTCATGACCGTTGATTATTCCTAGAAATTTTCTTCCTGGGTCTCTGGGACTCCAATGATTCTTAAGTTGTTTCTGTTGATCTTATCATAGACTTCTATTTTCATCTGTTTCCATTCTTATATTTTCCATTGTCTGTCCATTTGTTTTAAGTTTTTTTTCCAATCTCTCCTGCTGTATGGAGTTGTTATTTATCTCTTCTTTCACAGCACCTATTCTAATCTCAGCTTCTTCTATCCTGGTGTTGAGCTTATCCATTTTGTCATTCAATTCATTTACTGAGTTTTTTTAGGCCTGCTAGTTTACATGTTATTTCAGTTTGGAGTTTTGTGATTTCTGTCTTCATATTTTCTTGGTTCTTATTAGTGTTCTGTTCAACTTGGTCCATGGTTTCTTTGAGTTCTTTCAGCATCTTCCATATTGCTTTTCTAGAGTCCTTTTCTGAGAGATTGATTAGTTCGTTGGTCATTATCTGGTCATTCGAATTGTCATCTCGTTCTCTATGTCTGATGCTGGCCTGTGGTGTTTCCCCATTGTCACACTTGTATTGTGGGTTTTCCCCATTGTCACACTTGTATTGTGGGTTTTTCACATGTTGTGGTGGTATTCATTGGGTAAGTGATGTATGCGGCCACACTCCTCTGGCTCTGCCCTTTCTGGTGGGTCAATTTACCTGCAGGAGCGCTGATGAAATCCAGTCTCTGGAAGCAGCAGGAACACTGGTGAGATCAGATCTCAGACAGCTGGAAACCTCTGTGCCCCTTTTAGTCCCGGCACAAAGCAGTAGGGATCAGTGTGCGTACGTCTCCATCCGCCTCTGAAACAGGCAGCCTCATCCACAGGAATGCTGATGAAATTCACTCTAAGCAGCGGGAGGAACGCTGGTGAGATCGAATCTCAGGTGGCTGGAAACCGCATGACCCAAGATGGCCTCTGTGCCCCTCTGAGTCCCGGCACAAAGCAGCAGGGATCAGTGTGCGTACGTCTCCACCCACCTCTGAAACAGGCAGCCTCACCCGCAGGAACACTGATGAAATTTTCCTAATGTTTTGCTTAGTAGATCTATCCAGTGATGAAAGTGGCATGTTGAAATATCCCACAACTATCACATTTTCATCCATATGTTTCTCTAGGTTTGTGAGCAAAAGCCTTGCATATTTATCTGGCTCTACATTTGGTGTGTAAAGTTGATCAAAGTTAGTATTTTTTGGTTTTTTGTTTCCTGATCAAGAATAATGTCCATCGTTGTCTCTAAATATTTTCTTGAATTTGAATACCATTTAGTCTGATATATGTATGACTGTCCCAGAATATTTTTTGTTTTCTAGTACCTTGTAAGATTGTTTTCCATACTTTTCATTTTTTTTCTCTGAGCCTATGTCTATACTGAAAATTTAAGCATGTTTCCTGATCCAGTCTGCTACTCTGTACCTTCTGATGGGCAAGTTTAGTCCATTGACACTTAAGGAAACTTAAGAAAGGGCTTTTGTGCCATTGTATTGTGTAGGGTTGTTGTTACTGTTGTGAATCTGTGCTGTTAAATCCTTTGTTGGGTATTTGTGAATCCATAAATAGTTCCCAGAATGAGAAATTACTTCACATCCTCTTGTCACCTTTCAAGGGGAGATCTTGGTAATATTTATCCACAGCAAATAATAATCCACACAGACAAGAAGGTTAGGGTGTAAAAGGTTGGCCAAAGAGAGAGAAAGTCCTCTTGCAGCCTGCTCCCAGCTCTCAAAAAAAGACCCCCTTTCCCCTGTCCATCAAGCTATTTATTGCCAACTCAACAGCGCCCCCACCTGGAAGGTCTAGGTGGGGCAATAGTCACAGAACAATCCTAAAGAAATATTTGTATGTGCAAAAATTCCAAGAATAATCTTATGGAAATATTTTCATATCCTACAGTTACAATTGGATATTTAGTTTATGCAATTGGCCTGAATTGATTTGTTTAGTAAAAATGCTGCAATTTTGTCTGAGAATATTTTTCTCCCTCCTTCTCATATAAATGATATGTTTGCTGGCTAGTGAATTCTAGGTTGAAAGTTTCTTTCATTCAGCAGTTTGAATATATCATTTCACTCTTTTGCCTGGAGTGTTTCAATGGAAAATCTAGTTTGATTTATATGTTTTTCCTTTGTATGTAAGGTTTTTCTTCTTCCTTACTGCTCAAACAGTCCATCTCTCTTGCTCTCTTTTTTGAATTACTATTTGTCTTGTTCTGTTTGGTCCTATTTTGCTTATCACTCTTTTGCCTCTTGGATTTGTACCACAGTCTCTTTCCAGAGAGTGGGAAAATTCTGTGCTATTATCTTTCTCATTACTTGTTCTTCCCTTTTCCCTTTCCCACACCCTTTTGGTATTCCTATAATTTGGAGGGAATTTTTTACCTTTGTTCATTAAGCACATTACATTTTCTTCCATTTTGTTTCTCCTTTCTTTTTTTACTTCTTTATCAATGCTGGATTGTAACTTGTAATTATTGTGATTTGTCTTCAAGTTTGTCTATGCGATTCTCTACCTTTGTAATTCTGCTTCTACAATTTGCTAAAATGTTTTTACTTCCTGGGGCCCGGGAGATAGCATGGAGGTAAGACGTTTGCCTTTCATGCAAAAGGTCATAGGTTCAAATCCCGGTGCCCCACATGGTCCCCCATGCCTGCCAGGAGCAATTTCTGAGCATGGAGCCTGAGCACTGCCGGGTGTGATCCAAAAACCTAAAAAACAAATGTTTTTACTTCCTTCAGTTCCATTTGTATTGACTTTCTCATCTTCTGGAAAAGTTCTTTTTATTCTATTGAATTTTAATCTATAGATTGTTTAAAATAGTAAGCATTGCTTTTAGGTCCTCATCTATAAGGCTCAGGCATTTGAAAGGGCCTTGGAAATTTTCCGGGAGTTCTCCATATCCTCAATTGCAGTTGTCATCCTTAGTTTTCCCATTGCTCTTTACATTTATAGGATTATAATGCTGGAGTTTCAGGTTGTTTAAGAAAGTAATATATTGAAATTGTTGTATAAAAGGTGGCTAGAGATATACCTGCTATTTTCCTAAATGTGCGGGGTTATCTAAGTATGATGAAAATATTTCAAACTAATTCATTGGTTTGCTCAACTATTATTGAGTTGTATGTTTTCTAAGAGAGAAAAATGCTAGGTCCTGTCTGTCTGGAAATAACTGATTAAAAAATTAAGTATCTTTGAGAAGAGGAGCATTGATGGAAGGAACTGGAGGGTCCCTCTCCTTACAGACCACCTGGAATGAGACAACAGAGAGCATGAAAATCAAGGCCAACAGTGAGACCCAGAATCTGTTTGGAGAAAGACTTTAGAGTTGGCACTGGCTGTGTTTGATGGGAGATACCATAGGATTCCTTTCTCTGCAAACAAAGCTGAGATATAAGAGACCTCAGTGAGGAGTTCATGATCAAAGGTGAGAGGTGGTAGCAGCTTGAGGGAAGACTTGGGAGACTGCATTGGCTATGTTTGATTGGAGGGATTAAAGACTCTCTGCAAACTTTGATGGAATGAGAGACAGCAGGGAGATAGAAGCAGGTTGGGGAAGACTGGAGGTGGCACTGGCTGCATTTGGTGGGAAGAATCAGAAGGTTCCCCCTGCCCTCCTCTGCAGACAAACCTAAGATGGCATTAGAGACAAAGGGAGATCAGGACTGACTTTCGATGTGGCACAGCTCTTTTTATTTAAGGTACTTATATCCTTACTGATATTCTGCCTAGTGGATCTATCCAGTGGTGAATGTGGTGTGTCAAAATCTCCCACTACTGTCACCATTAATGTGTTTTTTTCTAAGTTTGTTTAAAAAAAACTTAAAAACATTGCTTATGCAACAATTAGTGCCTATTTGTTGGTTATAGTCTATGTTTTGGTCTACTTGTTTAATAAATATTGTTTAATAAATATTGTCCAACCTTATATCTGATTACTTTCTTTAGGTTTAATTTAATTTGATACAAGTATACCTGACCCAGTTTTTTATTCATTGGCTCTTATAACAGTTTTTATCTTTTTATTCTTACCCTGTGTCTTTCATAAGATTTTGTGTGTTTACTGTAAGCAGCAAATGGGTTTTGTTTCCAGATCCTTCCCACCAATCTATATTTTAATGGACTTTAAATCTATTGATTTAGAGTACTGTGATGACGTTTTACTGTATGGTATCTTTCTTTCTACAATTGTTTATTTTTTATATAATTGGCTTTTAGTAATTCATTAAGACAAGTTTTGTTATCTCAAATGTGCCCAATTCTTTTTCACCTAAAAATATTTTTATCCCTCATTTCCATCTAAATGAGAGGTTTGTTGGATAGTGGATTCTAAGTTAAAATATATTTTTCATTTTGTACTTTGAACATGTCTGTTAACTCTGTTCTTGTCTGAATCATTTCATATGGGAAACATAATATTATTTTTATGTTCTTCCCTTTAAATTTAAGGGGTTTTGTCTCCAGAACTGCTTTAAGAAATTTGTCCTTTTTTGGTTTTGCCAATTTGATTAGTTGGCGTTGTTTTGGTTGAGTTTACTTTGGTACTCTTTTGGTCTCTTCAATTGGCACAACTGCCTCCTTTCAGAAAGTGTTACATTCTTTTCATTTATCATACTCTACATTTGTTCTTTCTATTTCCTTTTCTCCTTACCTTCTGGTAATCCTATCAGATTATTCCTTTCATCTTTATTCATTAAATACCTTACATTTGTTTTAAACTATTTTTCTTTTTGTTACCAACTTCCTTATCAGTGCTAGCTTTTAATTTTTCAAGTTTATTTATGTAATCTGCTACTATGGCTTGCTATCTTGATCTTTATTCCCTTCAATTACATTTATGTGGATTTTCTCATGTTCTGAAAAAAGTTCTTTGGATTGGTTAAATTTCTCATCTATTGATTGCTAAATATCGATGTCTATAGCTTTCTTAGCTTTCCATAGCCTTTACATTGCATATTAAGTTTACATCTTATTAACCTAATTCAAGCACTTTGATGGACTTGGTGATTTTCTTAGTTTTTTCTTTCTATGTACAGCTGCAATAGAGTTCCCTAATTTCCCTCTTCTTTTCATTTTGTATTTGTTTAATGCGAAGTTTTAGATTCTTCATCAGTTGGGAAGTGACTTGTTGAAATATTTCTACTAAATATAAACTAATAATATATCAGTTTTTCAGGTTATTTTCTTTATTATTCATAGTTATTAGATTATACTGAGAAAATTGCAAACTCGTTACCCCCATTGTGTTAACAGAGTTTTGAGGCTTTATACAGTCTGAGAATTAGGATTGTTATGTCCTACCTGCCTACAAATAAGAGATATATTTTTGTTTAGATATTAGGAGAATGGCAGCTCTGGTAACTTTCTAACCAATGGGTTTGGAGGTGGAGCTTAGATAAGTCTAGGGTCCCAAATTGAACAGCTAAAGTGCAGTTTCAGCTCCAGGAGAGTAAGAGCTGCTGACAAAGAGAAGCATCTTGGATTAGAGATTAAATGGAGTCAGATCTGATCCCTTTCTGGCCAAGGAGCCTGTGGTTCCAAAATGGCTGAACAGAGTGCAGAGATTCAGTTCCTAAAGAGCAGGTCCTAAATTAATAACCTGCAACTATTAACATAATTATATAGTTACAAATATACAATTAAAATTGTTCATGTTTAAATTTCAGTCAGATCATGCTCTAATAGATCTATTTATCAGTGCATATCTCCTTTCCCTAATATTACCTTTTCCTCCTGTCCTTTTCCAGTTACCTTATTATCTTCCTGCCCCCCTAACTCTTCAAATGGGAGACATATTTTTCTATTTGTGTGTGTGTCTTTCTTTACCTTTAAGGTACTGTGGTTTGCAATGTTGTTAGTGAAATGGTATTATGCATATAAATCTACCTACTTTCAGAACTTAGTTCTTGTCCAGAGTGATCATTTCAAACAAACTTTGTCATAGTTGTCTCTTCTGTGTCCTAACTATATTCTTCATCTCTTTCTGCCTAGCTCTCCACCATGACTAAACCTCTTGACTCTAAAGTCTATTGACTTTGAGTATTTTTATCATATCCTTTTTAAATAAATATACCACAAATTTGTGAAATAATTTTATGTCTATCCCTCTCCCTCTGACTCATTTCTTTCAGCATACTTTCCATATTTATCCAATTATGAGCAAATTTCCAGGCTTTGCTATTCCTAAAAGCTTTGAAATATACCATTGTGTACATGTACTATGGTTCTTTATCATCTCATCTCTTTGGAGATATTTGGATTGTTTCCAGATTCCGGCTATTTGTTTCAGCAAATATAGAACTTCAAATGCCTTTACTGCATTGTGGTTTTGGGTCATAAGACTTATTTTAAGTAGCAGTATTTCTATGGGAATTTTATTATATGTTTGAGAAAACTTCATATTGTTTTAAAAAGAGTGAACTAGTGGACAATTTTCACCATGAGTTAAAGAGACTATATCTTCACATCTCTACCACCATGTTCTTGATACATGTCAGTCTCTGTGGCATGAGATAATACCTAATTGGTGTTTTAATTTGCAACTCCCTGATGATTAATAATGTGGAGCAATTTTCATGTGCCTTTTGACCATCTGTATTTCTTCTTTAAAAAATTTACTATTACTTGATAACTCGTATAGAAATGAAAAAGGGGAGATTTCTACCAATATTGCAGAGATTCAAAGGGTAATCAAAAACTACTTTGAGAAACTCTATGCCATTAAAAATGAGAACCTGGAAGATATGGCTAAATTAATTGACTCATAACCAGCCACTACAGAATAAAGAGGATGTAGCATATCTGTACAACCCCATCAATATTGATGAAATTAAAACAATAATCAAATGTCTGCCCCAAAAAAAGGCCCAACCCAGATGGACTCACAAATGAATTCTTTCAAACCTTTTAAGAGGAACTACTACCAATCCTGGAAAGACTATTTCATGAAATTGAAAAAATGGGAACACTTCCAAATAGCTTTTATGAAGCCAACATCACCTTGATACCTAAACTAGAAAAAGATGCTACCAAAAAAGAAAAATTACAGACCAATATCCCTGACGAACACAGATACAAATATCCTAAACAAAATCCAGGCAAATAGGATTTAATGAATGATCATCAAGAAGATCATTCATTATGATCAAGTAGGTTTCATCCCAGAAATGCAAGGATGGTTTAACATCCATAAATTCATCAACATAATACGCAAAATTAACAAGAAACTATTACATGATCATATCAATAGACGCAGAGAAAGCATTTGATAAGGTTCAACACTCATTCTTGATCAAAACTCCTGGCATGCCAGGGGACCAAATGGAACGCTGGTATTCAAAGCGATAAACTTCATATTATTTTAAACATTTTTAGAGATTCATTGATCATGTTACTGAGGGTCTGCCTCAGAATATTCAATTTTATTCCATTGATCTATGAGGGTCTATCTTTATTAGAATAATTTTCTGCTTTAGTTTATACTGTTTTTTGGTATAATTTGAATTGGGGCAACTGATGCCTTCCTTCCTTCTCCTTTCTCGTATGACAGCATTAATTATTGAGGTTTAATTTCCATATGAATTTCAGGAGCATTTAAGCTATTTCTTTGTGGGGGAAAGGGACACAATATAGAAGGATATTTGCACACTGCTATTCAATGAAGAACTCAGTAAAATAACTAAGAGTTAGAATCAACCTAGATGCCCAACATGAATATATGATACATGTATACAATGGAATGCTACATTGATTTAAAAAATAATGCAATCATACCATTCATTACAGGGATAAAACTAGAGGATACTATGTTAAATGAAATAAGACAGAGGTAAAGGATAAATACTGGGTGATATCACTTAAGTGATATTTATCATAACTGCATTAATAAATGCAATAGTTTAAATGATGGTTGTTGAAAACACTCTAGGCCCACAGTATAGTGAGAAAGAAAGAAACTGAATGAAAGAGGAGAAAGACAAATATGGAAGTGCAGGTGACAGGAACGAAAAAGACTCAATTGTATTGGTGGTGTTAAGAGAAGACAGAACTAAAAATTTAAAGCAGAGTCAACAACAATGAAATCATAGACCCAAACTTTAACAACCAAACTTATAAAGGTGCCTCTTATGCTGCCAGGCTGGGTGGACGAAAAGCATGAGATACATTATGGGAACACTGGGGAAGGGAGGTTGACATGGGTGGTGGGAAACATTATATGTCTAAAATGCAATTGTGAATATCTTTTAAAGTTACAATGGTTTAAATTTTTAATTATATCTTTAAACACCTTGATTACATATATGATTATAGTTGGGTTTCAGTCATGTTAAGAACGCCTCCCTTCACCAGTGCAACATTTCCATCACAAATGTTCCATATCTCCATCCACCTGCCCTCCCCCCTGAAGGTACTCTAGGCAGGCTTTCTATTTCCATGATTCATTCACATTGTTATAAATATTCTCAGTGTAATTATTCCTCAAACTGCACTCATGTCTCTTTGTGGTGAGCTTCATGTTGTGAACTGGACCTTTCAGTGCTTCTCTCTTTGTCTCTGAGAATTATTGAAAATGTCTTCTATTTTTCTTAAAATCCATAGATGAGTGAAACTATTCTATGGCTAACTCTCTGTCTCTTTCTGACTTATTTTACTCAGCATAATAGATTCCATGTACATCCATGTACAGGAAAATTTCATGACTTCATTCATGCTGATTGCTGCATAATATTCTTTTATGTATATGTACCACAGTTTCTTTAGCCTTTCATCTGTTGAAGAGCATCTTGGTTGTTTCCAGAGCCTGACTATTTTAAATAGTGCTGAAATGAATATAGGTGTGAGGAAGGGATTTTTGTACTGTATTTTTGTGTTCCTAGGGTATATCCCTAGGAGAGGTATAGCTGGATCGAATGGGAGCTCAACTTCCAGCTTTTGGAGGAATCTCCGTATTGCTTTCCATAAAGGTTGAACTAGATGGCATTCCCACCAGCAGTGAATAAGAGTTCCTTTCTGTTCACATCCCCTCCAGTACTGCTCATTGCCATTCTTTGTGATGTGTGCCAATCTCTGTGCCATGAGATGGTACCTTATAATTGTTTTGATTTGCATCTCCATGATTATTAGTGATGTGGAACATTTTTTCATGTGTCTTTTGGCCATTTGTATTTCTTGTCAAAGTGTCTGTTCATTTCTTCTACCCAATATTTAATGGAATTGGATGCTTTTTTTCTTGTAAAGTTCTGAGTGCCTTGTATATTTTGGATATTAGTCCCTTATCTAATGGATATTTGGTGAATAAGTTTCTCTCACTCAGTTGGTGGCTCTTTTATCCTGGGCACTATTTCCTTTGAACTGCAGAAACTTCTCTGCTTAATATATTCCCATCTTTTTATTTGTGTTTCCACTTGTTTGAAGAGTGGTTTTGCGTTCTTAAAAATGCCTTTACTCTCAGAGTCATGGAGAGTTTTACCTACGTGTTGTTCTTATGGTTTCAGGTCTGATATCAAGGTCTTTAATTGATTTGGATTTACCTTTATAACTGGTGTTAGCTGGGGGTCTGAGTTCACTTTTTTTGCAAGTGGCTAACCAGTTGTGGCAACACCACTTTTTGAAGAGGCTTTAGGTGCTCCATTTAGGATTTCTTGCCCCTTTATCGAAAATTAGGTGATTGTTTGTCTAGGGAACATTCTCTGAATACTCAGGTCTATCTGAGAGTCGATCTGAGGGTCTGCCTTTATTCCAATTCCATGCTGTTTTGGTAAGCATTGCTTTGTAATACAGTTTAAAGTTGGAGGAAAGTAATGCCTCCATATTCCTTTTACCAAGAATTGCTTTAGCTATTCAAAGGCGTTTATTATTCCAAATGAATTTCAGAAGTTTTTGATCCACTTCTTTAAAGAATGTTATGAATATCTTTAGAGATATCACATTTAATCTGTACAATGCTTTGAGGGAGGATTGCCATTTTAATTATGTTAATCCTGCCAATTCATGAGCAGAGTGTGTTTCCAATTTTTCTTTCAGTATTGTTTTTGTTATGTCCCATAATTTCTGATAGTTTGTGTCTTCATTGTCATTTGTTTCCAGAGAGTTTTTATTTCCTCTTTGATTTCATTTCGGACCCACTGGTTGTTCGGTAGCAGGCTGTTATATTTCCAGTTGTTAAAGTTTCTCTTCTGTGTCCCTTTGTAGTACATATCTAATTTCAGAGCCTTCTAGTCAGAGAAGGTAGCCTGCAAAATTTCTATCCTCTTGATTTTATGGAGGTATGTTTTATGTAGCAGCATGTGGTCTATCCTGGAGAATGACCCATGTACATTGGAGAAGAATGTGTATCCAGGTTTCTGAGGATGGAATGTCCTATATATATTTACTAGGCCTCTTTCTTCCATTTCTTTTTTCAGGGCTAGTATATTTTTTGTTGAGTTTAAGCCTGGTTAACCAATCAAGTGTTTAAAGGGCTGTGTTGGGTTCTCCCACAATTATTGTATATTGTTGATGTCCTCTTTCAAAATCGTCAATAATTGTATTAATTATTTTGCTGGTCTCTCATTGGGTGCATATATGTTTAGTATGTTGTTTCTGTTGAGTTTATTGAAGACTTCTATTTTTATCTGTTCACATTCTTTGAGTACTTTTTCCATTGTCTAATCATTTGTCTTAAGGTCCTTTTCCAATCTCTTCTACTGTATGGAGGTGTTTTGCATTTTATCTTCCAGTTCACTGATTCTGTCTTTGGTTGCTGTTACCGTCTTGGAGAGGCTTTCCATTGAGATTTTCATTCAGCTACCATGTTTTTCAGATTTGTTATTTCAGTTTGGAGTTTTCTAATTTCTATATCTATGCTCTGTCACTAGAGCTATGTTTTCTTTGATTTCCGTGAGGATCTTTCATATTTCTATTCTAAACTCCTTATCTGAGAGATTAATCAGATGGTATTTTTTGGGGTCATCAAAGCTGTCATCTTTTATCTCTGTATATGGTGTTTACCTGTGATGTTTCGCCATTTTCATGTTTGTAGTGTGATTTTTTTTTCTGCGTTTTATGGTGGGGTTCATTAGTTTCAAGGAGCATGGAGCAGTCATGCTCTTCTGGAGCCACTAGGACAGCGATTTTGCTGGGCCCTTCTCAGCCCTCTCAGGAGAGGTTCAGGAGACAGAAGAGTAATGAAACACACACAAGAGTCAGGCCCCCCAGTCTCTCCCAGTTGGTAATCTCACAGCAGGTGCAGATTCCTTCTGCCTGCCTTCACAGACAAAGGATCTGCCTTTCTGCACTTCTTTTTTTTTGGGGGGGGGCGGTTTTGGGTCACACCCGGCAGTGCTCAGGGGCCACTCCTGGCTCCATGCTCAGAAATCGCTCCTGGCAGGCACGGGGGACCACATGGGGCACCGGGATTCGAACCAATGACCTTTTGCATGAAAGGCAAACGCCTTACCTCCATGCTATCTCCCGGGCCCCCTTTCTGCACTTCTGATAGCTGGTTTTCACTCACTCAGTCTTTCTTGGCTTTTTGACTTGATCATCTCTAGGAGAGCAATTCTGCTAGGTCCTTGTCAGCCCTCTCAGGAGAGGTTCAGGAGGCAGAAGAGTAGAGAAACACGCACAGGAGACAGGCCCCCCAGTCTCTCCCACTTGGTAATCTCACAGCAGGGCATTAGTTTATATTTTTAATGGTATAGGTGTCCTTATAGAGACTGACTGCATACCTTATATCGGGAATTATTGTCAATTAATAATGCCATTCTAATCCTCCCATAAATGAGCAGAGGATGTTTTCTTTTATAGTTTTCAGGTAATTCTTCCCTATCACCCTTTAGAATAAGTTTCCTTTCACAATAGCCAATCCCAAACAGAGAATCAGGCTCTTAATCTATGTTTCACATTGAAATTAAGTTATCTGTAAGATTTGTCTGATACATTCACAAAGATTTTTCTTTTTCTTTTTTTTTTCTGGTTTTTGGACTACACCCAGTGGCGCTCAAAGATTGCTCCCAGCTCTCTACTCAGAAATCACTCCTGGTAGGGTCGGGGGAACCCTATGGGATGCCAGGGATTAAACCCAGGTCAGCCACATGGAAGGCAAATGCCCTACCCACTGTGCTATTGCTCTTGCCCCAAATTTCCAAAGATTTCAGCAAGACCATTTAAAATTTAAGTTTTTCTGATGTTGAGAGCCTCTAGAAGGACTCCGCCCATTTTCGGCTTATTTGATTTTTACCCTCATTTTATTGCTTTTCTTTTCTTCAAACAGAACCACATAACTTGAACCATGCAGTTCCGCCTCTCAAATTGAAGGGGAAATAATTGAGAGTACCTCTTATACTAGCAACCCAGGGGTAAGGGTGGAGGCTATGGGAAGCAAGCTAGGAACGGGGGTGGAGGGAGGACAACTTTGGTGATGAGAATTCCCAGATTCGATGTAAATATGTACCTAAAATATTACTGTGAAAGAGATGTATCCATTTTGTTCAAAATAAAAATTATTATTAAAAAAATAAATAAAATTTAAGTTATTTGTCTTGGATCAGGGAGATAGTTCAAGGGGAGGGGTGAATTATATGCCTGGCATAAGAGGTCCAAGTTCTATTCTAAATAGCACAATTCAACATAGCAACATGCAGATGTAGGTACCCTTTAGCGCTATTATCTGACAAGCACCTGATTTCAGCTTCACATAGCTTGGCTGTTTGCCAGAAAGGAGTGATTCCAGACTCCTAAACATAGTTAGACTGCTTTGTCACCAATGCATGCCTCGAATACAATGAATGCATCTGTTGTTACTTTATTTTATGACTTGGCACACTCTACTTTATCTTCATGGTAACCCTACAGTTATAGCTTTCATTTAAAAATAAAGTAACAAATTTAAATGTTATCTGCTTAAAGTTATGTGGGCAATTTATAATATATTTACAAAGAAATAAGTCCATATTAGAATACATAGTAATGATATTGTAACCTCTAGATGACAGTAACTCAAAATATCCTTACAAGTAACAAATGTCTGCTATTAAGTTAGCCTCAATTAAAGTAGCAAGAATTTAAAGAATGCTTTTAAGAAAAATATTTTTATTTCTCTAATATGAATATGAAATATAAGTTATAGATAATTTACAATAAAATGAAAATATTTTTTGCTAAATCATTCAACATCTTTTTTAGAAGCATGGTTGACTATAACTTCATAATTTACAAAACTTTAGTTTTAAAAAGATAAAAATAAGGAACAAAAAACTCAATTGTTTATAACCTGTTTTATTAATAAAAAACAATTATGTTAAATGCTTTGCTCATTGAACTAGTCAGAAGTAGGATTCAATATCCTCTCAGCCTCAGTCTTACATTACTTCCTTTATACCCAACTACCTCATGATAGAACTTTCAAAATGTTGTAAGATGTTTGATCAGATTATAATAGTGTTACAATCTTGATAGGTTGGGTTTCTTTGAAAAGACTAACTGTCTATAATATAAAATTTATAAAATCTAAATACCAGAAAATTACAAAAAAAAAAACCCAAGCATATAGTAAAATTAACTGAGACCTAGTTTTAACCTTGAAGTCATTCCTAGTTGGTAAGTAAATAAGAATAAAAACTACTTTTCTCAGGAGAAAAATTTCCAAATTAAAATTTATAACTTAGGGGCCCGAGCAGTGGCACAGTCATAGGATGTTTGCCTTGTACGTGGCTGACCTAGGATGGACCGTGGTTCGATCCCCTGGCATCCGATTTGGTCCCCTAAGCCAGGAGCAAATTCTGAGAACATAGCTAGGAGTAATCCTTGAGTGTCACCAGGTGTGACACAAAAACCAAAAAACTTTTGTTTAAAAATTATGAATTATACATCTTATTCTAAAGTATGTTTCTACTTTATTGGCTATACCAGCAATATCTTATGTGGATGCATTCACATGCCATTGCCATACTTCCTGACAAACTCACAGATGTAATCACCTTGAGATTGACTCTAAAATTTAACTTATTCTACTGTGTCTCTTTCTTAGTAGGGTAACAAAGTCTTTCTTGTTTCCTAATTGCCAAACAGTTGATCAATGATGTCATCACTCCCTTGAGCCTAAAATCTTTCTATTCAAATACAGCCAGAGGCAACTTAAAAAGAGAGCAGGGATGGTGGGGGGAATTAACTTTAAAAAAAGACAGCAGGCTATGGTCAAATGATAGAGCATGTGTCTAGCACTTGTGAGTCCTTTGTTTCTTCGTAATGAGAGTTATCTGTGTAAACATATAGAGTATAGCCTTGGTGACTTCTGAACATTGTCATGTTTGAATACCACACTGCATGAATGAGCTTTACTAGTAAATATCCTGTCCCACAACAAGGCAGAGCCAACTAGCTACACATTTATAATCCATATTTAAGGCAACCATGAAGACTTAATTTTTTGTGCAGTATTCCTTCTCCTAGATCATGTCAGTAAATTCACCTATATGACATCTCATTTTTAATTCTTTCCTAAGTTGGGTTTTATTTAAATGCTTTCTTTAACTTTAATTTATTTTAGACACCTTGGATTGCAAAGATGTTAATCATAGGATTTAATGTATACATTACTCCAAAACTATATTCTTCACTCAGAGTATCCATTTTACTCCATCACTATTTTGGTCTCCTTTCTTACCCATTTTCTCCCCCAACATGTCTCCCATCTAGTAAACTGTTTTTTTAAAGCTTATTTCAGACTCAGATGCCTTTTGAATGTTTTCTGTCTTTTACATTTCATTCCATGCCAATCTATTTTTAATTACAAGAAGGAAACATTAATTACAAGAAGAAAACATTTTTGTGTTCCCCTGCACGACTGAAAATAGTATCTTTATTTTTAAAAAATTTGACATGCAAAACAAAAATATATAAAATAATTTGAGCTGAATTTTTGATCAGAGGTGATGTCTGGATTAATGGCTGCAATGAGCACATTTTGTAATGCATAAATTTTCAAAGCGGGGTTTGAAACAAGACATAGCAACTCTCAGGCCCAGAAACATACAGAGACAAAAACAGAGGGCTTACTTTGTTATGACAGTGTTTGCCGAGGTCAAACACGCCCATCTTTATGGAGCCTCATGTACCCCCCCGGAGGGGTGGGCATGCCCCACTATTTGAGGAGCACTGCCATAACTCCATCCTTAGCACTCTGGACTGCAAGTGTAACCGGTTCCTTTTGTGTATAGCTAGTTGTAGTTTGGATCTCTTGATACTGTTCTAGTTGACTTTGGGTTGGCTATTTAGGTCTGGTCTTCTTTTTATTTCCACTCAATGCTCATGAGACAACCTTTGCCCATTGTACTATCCACTTTTATTTTCTCAATTTGTAGGGAGACATAGAAATATGATGCAAAACAAGATGGCTTATGTTCTATGGTTATGTGTTAAAAAAGCAAAAAGCAAAGAAAAACACCCAGAGAAAGAAAGAAAGCAGGTGGGAGCCCCTGACTAGGAGCTTTAAGTATAATTTAAATGAAAGCAAAAAGTAAATTAAGAAGGGGCTGGTGTGTCAAGATTTTTGTTGTTGTTGTTTTTGCATAAGCACAATAAGTATTGAGGAAATTAGAAAGGAAATTTCCTTGACCTAAGAGATACAGGTTGTCTCCACCATTGAAGCATACTATCATGAGACCAACTGTAGACTCTAAACATGTTCACTGTCAAACCCCAAGGTCTTTCTTTATGGTGTCAGGAAATGGTCTGCTCAGTGTGGTTGTCAAAGTTAGTCTTCTGTATTTAGAGATCTTGGTTTTTACACATATCATGGGATGAAGTCTAGGATAGAGTCTTTAAGGTTCCAAAAGTTAGGGGGAAAAGTCATGGTTGTTGTAGTCAGTATTCTGCAGTTAGTGATCTGGGTTTTTGTATGGATTGAAGGATGGAGTGTCTTCTGATTTCATCTTACATAAGATAGGGCCACCTGCCTTTAGATGAAGGTGTTGCTATTTTCTTATCAACAAAAAGTTGTATGGGGTTTTTGTGGGGGATTTTTTGGTTCTTTTTGGGGGTTACACCAGGCAGCACTCAATGGTTACTCCTGACTCTGCATTCTAAAATTGTTCCTGACAAGCCCTGGGACCAAATTGGATGCCAGGGAATTGAACCAGGGTCTGTCCATGGTTGGCCACATCAAGGCAAATGCCCTCCACTGTGCTATTGCTCCAGCCCCAACAGGATATCATATGACCTACCCTGGGCAAGTTGGTACCAGAATGGTATTAGGGACTCCCCTGGGGCATATTAATTCCTGGTGTGGCTGCAGTGAACTATGCCAATCTTAAGATTGGTATCTGTGATTCAGGGTTGGATAGTGAATGTTTGATTACATGAGGTTTAAATTGAATCCCCATGACATATGTTCAGGGTAGAAGGTGCCCTGTTTTATAAAATATATAGGCTCTTATTCTAATAGATAAGAATTTTTTCTATACATAAGATTTCCCCATTTTAATCCTATACTTCTCTCTATGATCTGTGAGAGAAGACTAATTTTGGCAATCACAACTGAGCAAAATGTTTCTGGCACCATAAAAAGATTTTGGGGTTAGACAATGAGCATATCTCCACAGCCTGTAGTTGTTTCCATGACAGTATTCTTCAAGGGTGGAGAAACCCTGTATCCCTTAGGCCACGGATATTCCCCTTCTAATTTCCCCAATACGCTTTGTGCCTATGCAAAACACAAACAAACAAACAAACAAAAACTTGCCACACCAGCCTCCTCTCCTTTTCTTTTTTGCTTTCTTTCTTGCTTTCTTTCTCTTTCTCTTTTTTCTTTTTTTGTTTATTGTTGTTTTGTTGTGTTTTTGTCATTGCTTGTTTTTGTTTTTTCTTTCTCTTCCAAATTTATATTTATAGCTTTTAGATGGGTTCCTTCCAGCTTTCTTTCCTTTTCTTCTTTTCCAACAAAACCAGAGAACTTGAAAAATCTTGTTCTGCCTCATAAATTGAAGGGAGGAATGAATAATACCAGAAGCAAACAGTTGCATAAACAGTGAATGGAAATAAAAAATGATCAAACCTAAAAACCAAAACCAAAGTCAACAACAATAAAATCAAGATTTTCAATCTACAACAAAATTATACACAAAGCAGTCCGGGGTGCAAAGCAGGGAGGTCTGGGATATATGCTGGGAACAGGGGTGGAGAGAGAACAACACTGATGGTGGAAATGGCCCTAATTTACTATTACTATGTACCTTAAATATAACTGTGAAAGACTTGTAGTTCACTTTGGTCACAATAGAAATTCTTTTTAAATAAAAATTTCCCCATTGTACTGCACCTATACAAAAAGGAATGATGCCATATTGTATTGTTGGTTCATTTGGGGGTAAAAACTACAGGCCATTCAATCTCTGTGCCCTGAGTTTGGCCTGAGCTTTTATACCAAGCTAGAACTTCATACAACACTACTAGAACTACTAGAACTTCTACTAGAATTTCATACTAAATAGAACCAAAACAACAAAAATAAAGATTTTTTAAAAGGATTACATTTAGAAATGAACACACTGAGATTTATAACTACTAAGAAATTAAACATACAAAGAAAATATAGATATCTTCATAAAAATTTTTGAGATAATCTTGGAGGGAGGAGTAAGATTGGGGGCACATTTTTGTCCCACACTATGGTCTTATTGAGTCTGAGAAATGGCTTGAAGCAGTATGGGATCAGGTAGTGTTTTTGAGTTGGAGGTCCCTCTGAAGCTGAGTCCAGTAACATGAACAGTCCAAATTGAGGGAGTGTGGGATATAAAGAGCCAAGTGGCAGCTTGTTGAGGCAGGGGGATGGTCCCAGTTCCTGAGGAGTCAAGAACTGAGCATAAAGAGGGTTAAGTAGAGAGAGATAATTGATTAGGTTTGAGAAGATAAGAGGATAGAAGAAGTTCTGATTAGGGGTGAGGGATAACATATAATAGGGGCTATATACAATATAGGCATGGATTGTTTACAATATAGATTATGCAAACATAGTGGAACCCACTGCATGCAAACTTAAGCCCACTTACAGACAGACATTAGAGATCTATTCATAGGTTTCATTTGGAGGCCTGTCCATTATGGGGTTGGTCAGATAACTTAAAATATACTTGAATTAAGAAATTTTAAAAATAAATAAATTTATTTGTTATTTTTTTAGATAAATAAAATAAATAAATTTAAAAAATAGATCAATTGAACCAGCACATCAGAGGGGAAAGGTTTTCTGATTCCTAGGCACTTCATCAATGGCAGAGGTGAACTTTGCTAAATGAAACTTTCAGGGTTATATTGTTCATGGAGCATTTTAATATATACATAATTTTCACATCTAGAGTACAGTACAAAGTAATATGATAGTGAGCACTATAAGAGGAGTCTAACCTATGTAGTATCATCCACTGTGTCTTGTGCATCAAGGTTTCTTTCCTGAAAGAAAACTGACAGTGTGGGCATTATGATATAATAGTAACATAGTTTAAATTGATATAGAAGAAAAGAGAAAAGAAACAAAAAAATAAAAGGGAAGAGGAAATAGTAATTTGCAAAAACATACTCAATGAATGGGAATTGTAACATAAGTCTATAGTGTGCCATTGCCTATTGTTACAATGGTTTCTGTGGTCAGAAGGTTTAGATAATAGTAGAAGACATAATCAAAAGGAACTGGGTAAATTGGAGTATTTTATCAAGACATTGTCATAAGGATCACATAATATGTTAGAGCACCAGATTACAAAATTAGGGTGTCAAACCTGTATATCCAAAAGCCTCTATGGACAAAGTAGTTGAATAGTTATTGTATACCTAATAAAATTAAGGCACTAAAACATACTAATAGTGAGGATTACAGTGGGTGTCTGGCATTCAATCATATTCTGCACCTGATTCTGTGGATAAAAACGTTAGAACATTATTATAGGCCTTTGTAGTGAGAGGTTGATTGAACACCTCTTTGATTTAAACAGTTGTTTCCGTTGTTGCAGGTTTCATTGTAGTATGAAAGAGAGTAAAGGCTTTGTTTTCCTCCTCTTGCACTTGTTTTGATCACTTCTCCTTGCTGTACCTTGGTACCTACTGTGTTCAGAGTACTTACCATTTAGACCATTGTGTTTCTTCATGGAGGTATTATAAATACTGCATAAAAGTGATATCATTCTGTATTTATTTTCTTTTCTGGCTTACTTTATTTGATATAATATTTTCTACTTTCACCTATGTTGCTGCAAGTTGCATGATTGTATCATTTCTTATTGTTATTCTTATTGTATTCTATTGTATATATGTACCACAACTTTATGATCTACTCATCTGTTGTTGGGTTGATTCCAACTTACTTGATTCTTGGCTATTGTACTGAATATTGCAATGAATAGTGGTGCGCATACATCCTTTTGGAAGAATGTCTTTCAATAGACAGATTGGTTATCTTTCCGTAGATAACCAAGAGAAGGATATCTGGGTCATATGGCAGCTCAATTTTGAGTTTACTGAGAACCCTCCATACTGTTTTCCATAGGGGTTGGAGCAGGCAACATCCCCACTAGCAGAGGATGAGAGTTCCTTTCTTACCACATCTCCACCAACAGAGATTTGTTCCATTACTTTTGATATGCCATCCTCACTGGTGTAAGATGTTACCTCATTGTTGTCTTGATTTGGATTTCCAAATCAAGGATGTCTCAAATTATTGGATGTCTCAAATAATATTTATGCTACATCCCTATATTTCCCGAATGATTAATCTGCAGGCAATTAAGTTCTTTTCAGAGCCCTAATACCTGAGATTACAGGTTATTTTTCCAAGCATCTTTTCTTATAGATGCTACTTTTTCAACGTCCTCTCTGTGAGTACATCTTTGAAAAAGATGCTAGAATAGCAGACAGCTTTAAAAAACAAAAACAAAAACAAAAAACCCTTCTCTTTGGCATTTAGGGCCTTTTTAAACTTGGTGCCTTCCTAGATCTCAGAATTTATTAGCACGGGGGGTGAAGCATGTTGAACATCCTTGCATGCCTGGGATGAAACTCACTTGGTCATGGTGTATAATCTTTTTGATGTGTTGTTGGAATCGGTTTGCTAAGATTTTAGTAAGAATTTCTACATGCATGTTCTTTAGTGATATTGGTCTGTATTTTTCTTTCTTGGTTGTATCTTTGTCAGCTTTGGGAATGAACATGTTATTAGCCTCATAAAAGGAATTATGAGAATTCCTGTCTTTTAATGTTTTGGAAGAGCCTTCAATTAAATGGTAGTAATTTTTCTCTGAATGTTTGGTAGAATTTACTTGTAAAATCAGATGGTCATGAACTTTTACTATTGGGGAGTTTCTTAATTACTGTTTCAAATTCATTAGATGTCATTGGCCAGTTTAAAGTTTCTACTTCCTCTTTATTAAGTCTTGGAAAATATTTTTCCAGGAATTTGTCAATTTCTTCTGGGTTCTCTAAATTAACTGAGTACAGTCATTTATACAGTCATGATGTATTGGATTTCTTGAAATTCTTTTGTAATCTCTCCCATTTCATTTGTGATCTGATTTATTTGGGTGTTTTACCCTTTTTTGTTAGTCTTGCTAGCAGTTTGTCTATCTTGTTTATTCTTTCAAAAAACCTGATCTCACTGATTCTTTGCATTGTTTCCTTTGTTTCTACATTTATTTCTGCTATGATTATTATTATTTCTTGTCTTCTACCTCTGTTTGGTTTCTTTGATCCTGGCCTTTTAGATCCTTAAGGTGTCTCTTTAAACTTTAATTGTCATTTTTATTTTTTTAATGTAGGCCTCTGTTGCTGTGCATTTCCCCCTAATTACTGCTTTTGCTGTGTCCAATGGATTTGGGCAATTTGTTTCTTTATTTTCATTCATCTTAAGGAGTCTTTATATTTCTTTCTTGATTTCCTCTTTGATCCAGCTGTTGTTGATCAGCATGTTGTAGTCTCTAGGTGTTGGATTTTCTCCACAACTGTTTACAGTCAATGTTTATCTCTGTTGCATTGCGGTCTGATAGGGTACATGGTATAATTTTTATATTTGTGGCTTTATTTAAGTTAGATTTGTATCCTAAGGTGTGGTCCATCTTAGAAAAGGTTCCATGTACACTTGAGAAGAATGTGGGTTTTATTTTCTAAGGATGGAGAGCTCTGTATAAATCCATTGATCCTAATTCTTGTTTCTTTCTTTCTTACTTTATCTTGTGTCTTTGCTAGCTTTCTGCCTAGTGGATTTGTCTAGTGGCAATAATGGTGTGTTGAAATTTCGCACTACTATCACATTTTCATCCTTATGTTTTTCCTGGTTTGCGAGCATATCATATTTTATTGACTCTACATTTGGTGCATAAGTGTGGATCAATGTTAGTACTTCTTGGTTTAATGTTCCCCTGATCAATAAGTAGAGTCTATCTTTGTCCCTGAGTACTTTTTTGAGGTTGAAAGCAATTTGGTCTGATATGAGTATGGCCGTCCCCGCTTTTTTGTTTGCTTGCTTTTCAATGGCATTTATAAAAGATTTTCATTCTTTTACTCTAAGTTTGTATCTATCCTGAGTTTTTACGTGTGTTTCCTTCAGGCAGAAGATATCAGG
Source organism: Crocidura indochinensis (assembly GCA_004027635.1). Taxonomy (NCBI): domain Eukaryota; kingdom Metazoa; phylum Chordata; class Mammalia; order Eulipotyphla; family Soricidae; genus Crocidura; species Crocidura indochinensis. Next base: position 3,347 of record PVKC010009670.1, on the reverse strand, counting down.
GTTTTGTTTTCTGATTAAACCCTCTCTCTGTACCTTTTAATGGGAGAGTTTAGTTCTTTGATATTTAAAGAAATTATTGACAGGGTGGATATTTGTGCTATTATATTGTGTAGGGTTGTTGTTATAATAGGGTATTTGGTTTGTGTCATTGATCTCTGAATAGTTCATTTAGGGTCGGTTTGGTTTATGCAAATGTTGCCAGTTCTTTTTTTGTCTGAGAATGTTTATAACTCCTTCCCTCCCTTGTGAGAGTTTTGCTGGATGGTGGACTCTATGTTGGAAGTTTCTTTCCTTTAGTTGTTTAAATATGTCATTAAACTGTCTTCTTGCCTGAATTGTTTTAAATGGGAGATCTGGTTAGATTATTATGTTCCTTCCTTTGTACTTGATTTTATTACTTTAAATAATTCATCACTCTCTTCTTTTTTGTTTGTTTTTTGTTGGGATTTTTCCATTTGGATTGCTATATGTCTTGGTGTGGATCTCCTTTTGGTACTCCTTTTGCCTCTTGAGTTTGTACAGCTGTCTCTTTCAGAGAATAAGAAAGTTCTCTAATATTAGCTTTATTACTACTTCTCCTTTCCCTTTTTCCTCCCTTTCTAGTATTTCTTTTAGTCATAGTTTACTTCTTTTGTCTTTATTCATTAAGTACCTTACATTTTTCCAATGTTTTGTCTCATTTCTTTATTGACTTTTTTTTTGTTGTTGGCTTGTATTTTGCCTTCAAGTTCATCCAGGCCATTTTCTATGTGTATTATTCTGCTATTCTGGCTTGCTAGCATGTTTATTTAGTTCTTTTAGTTCATTTGTATGGATTATCTCCTATTCTGATAGAATTTTTCTTTGAGTGGTTTGAATTTTTATCTATGGATTTCTTACTTTCTTTGGTTAAAGATTCCTGAGTTCCATTGCATTAAATGCTGCTATTAGGTTCTCATCTATAGGTTTTGTGTGCCTTAGAGGACTTGGAAATTTGTTAGTATTTCTCTCCATATCCGTTATAAAGGTCAAATTCAAAGGGATTAAAGACCTTGATATCAGACCTGAAAATCATAAGGTATATAGAACAACATGTAGTTCAAACACTCCCTGACATTGAGACTAAAGGCAACTTTAAGTAGGAAACAGCACTCTCCGAAAAAGTGGAAGCACAGATAAACAGAAGAGAATATATTAAGCAGAGAAGCTTCAGCACCTCAAAGGAAATAGTGCCCAGGATACAAGAACCACCCACTGAGTGGAAAACAGCTATTCACCCAATACATATCGATAAGGGACTAATCTCCAAAATATACAAGACACTGACAGAACTTTACAAAAAAAAGCATCTAATTGCATCAAAAATGGAAAGAAGAAATGAACAGACACTGTCAAAGAAGAAATACAAATGGCCAAAAAGCACATGAAAAATGCTCCATATCACTAATAATCATAAAGATGCAAATCAAAAGAACTATGAGTTACCATCTCACACCGCAGAGATTGGCGCATATCACAGAGAATGAGAACAAGCAGTGCTGGCCAAGATGTGGAGAAAAAGGGACTCTTATTCACTGCTGGTGGGAATGCCATCTAGTTCAGCCTTTATGGAAAACAATATGGAGATTGCTGAAATAAAGTGGAAATTGAGCTCCCATAAGGTCAAACTATACCACTCCTAGGGTATACCCTGGAACACAAAAATACAATACAAAAATCCATTCCTCACACTTATATTCATTGCAGTGCTATTTGCAATAGCCAGACTCTGGAAACAATGGTACATATACACAATGGAATATTATGCAGCCATCAGGAGAGATGAAGTCATGAAATTTTTCTATATATGGATGTACATGGAATCGATTATGTTGAGTGAAATAAGTCAGAGGGAAAGAGGTAGATGCAGATAAGTCTCACTCATCTACAGGTTTTGAGAAAAATAGAAGACATTTTTTGCAATAATTCTCAGAGACAAAAGAGGGGTGGGTTGGACAGTCCAGCTCATGACATGAAGCTCACCACAAAGAGTGATGATTGCAGTTAGAGAAATAACTACACTGAGAATTATTCTAACAATGTGAATGAATGAGGGAAGTAGAAAGCCTGTCTAGAGTACAGGTGGGGATGGGGTGGGAAGGAGGGCTATTTGGGACATTGGTGATGGGAACGTTGCGCTGGTGAAGGGGGATGACTGAAACCCAACCACAATCATGTTTGTAATCAAGTTGTTTAAATAAAAATATTAATTTAAATATAAAATAATTGTGGCCTTTTTTGTTTTGACAGCTTTTTGGAGACTACAGCTTATTTTTTTATGAAAGCAAAAATTGGAGAAAAGGAAGTGTCACCAAATGCTTTCTTCAGTATCTGGCATGAATTCAGTTCTGATTTTAAAGATTTTTGGAAAAAGGAAAACAAGCTTATTCTACAAGAGAGGTTGGTCTGTCTGTATATTTATTTCCATTTGACAATGAAATTTTAAAATTTCTATTTTATTAAGTTATTTACCAATATTGCTAGCACTGTAGTCTGGATGGAAAAATTAAAAAGTTGTCTATGTGAAGATTCAAGAAAAAAATGATTTGACAAAATGTGGCATTTAGAGAAAAAGTCAATGAACATACTGTCATTTACTTACAAAGAACAGCTGAGGTAATAGTCTATAATACCGACTTATTATCTGATTAAACAACTTACATAATGAAAATACATGATCTTTCAGCACGCAGTTCTTATACAGGTTGATCAGTTCCAACTATCATGGTCATTGTGGACCCTTTTCTTCCCTAACTACATGCTTCTATTTATACTGCACTATTTTTAAAGTTTTCTACCATGAACTGATTCTCCTGGATAATATCACCATACTTTGTTTTATTTTTTATATCTCACAAATAAGTAACATTATTTTATGTTTACATTTTATTTTACTCAGCATAATGGTTCTCCATAATCTATTTATAATCAGATTTCATGACTTTATTTTCCAAACAGCTGCATAGTGTTCCATTGTGTAGATGTATCACAATTTCATTAGCCATTTATCTCTCCTCAAACACTTGGGTTGTTTCCAGATTCTGTCTATTGTAAATAGGTTGTTATGAACATAGGAATGAATGCAGAGGGTTTTTCTGCATTTTTTGTGGTTCCTAGTGTATATTCCTAGGAGTGTTAATGCATGGAAGCTATTTGCTAACAATAGTGCAAACCACAGTGTCTAAAGGGAAAAAGAAAAGAAAGAGATGAAAGAAGAGAAAGAAAGAAAGAAAGAAAGAAAGAAAGAAAGAAAGAAAGAAAGAAAGAAAGAAAGAAAGAAAGAAAGAAAGAAAGAAAGAAAGAAAGAAAGAAAGAAAGGAAGACAGAAA
>PVKC010009669.1:0-26637 GCA_004027635.1 Crocidura indochinensis | reverse complement strand
CTCCAAACTGACAGGTCAGGGTTGTCTATTGCAGGAGATAAACCCTGCCCAAGGTCATGATTCAGATTGTATAGGGAGGGGATATAGGAAGGTTCTATATTTTTTATGATCTTTAAAGTGATTGGCTATTGACTAGGTGTGCCTTCCTATTGCTCCCTTGTGCCCCTTCCTGATAGGTTACCTGGTATGGCCAGTTAGTTTGGGCCAGTGTCAACGGAAATAGGCTTCAGAAAGCCTAACATGTGGTCCTTACAAAATGGCAACTCTTGGGGCCATAGAGGTAGCATAGCGGTAAGTCATTTGCCTCTCATGTAGAAGGTCGGTGGTTCAAATCCCAACATCCCTTATGGTCCCCTGAGTCTGCCAGGAGCGATTTCTGAGCATAGAGCCAGGAGTAACCCCTGAGTGCTGCCGGGTGTGACCCAAAAACCAAAAGTAAATAAAACAAAATAAAAATGGCGACTCTTCTTGTTCAGAATCCAGAACCCTACGCTGAGAGGGGCCCTAAATTCCCAGAGCACTAGTGAAGAGTATAATAATCCTTACTCTCCAGACTGGGGTGAGAATTAAATGAGAAAAAAAAACTCCTGTAACTGCATCATTTTAGGTTTAGATCTGGATTTATAAATTGAAGACACATATTGAATCTAGCCATAAAATAAGGTAAATAAATAAAATAACTTTTCTTTGACTAGCTTCTCCTATTCCAGCTATTCCAAATATTCGTTAAAAGTCTGGGTCTGTAAATTCAAATCATTTTACTGACAAAATGATAAAAGAATAATATTCAACACTTGACAGAGACCACCGAGATTTCTAGAATAAGCAGTTAAACATTTTGGACCAGGTAAATTGTCAACCTTTTTTTTTTTTTTTTTTTTTTGCTATTTACTTTCTTGATTCAATAAGGCAATCAAAACAATTGAACTGGTTGCATGCATCATTCCTCAACTTGAATATCAGGTTTTTTCCTAAATTGAATTATTCGACCAAAACAAGCTACAGCCAGACTGAAAGAAATATAGAAGTGAGATTCTCGTTTTTCTTGTCAGTTCATGGTCGCAGCTTCCACAGAGAAGCTCAGAGGTCCTCTGAGAGCCCACTTAATTAAAACCCAGTTTCTTCTGACTCCAGCTTGCCCACTGGCTCACTCTGAGGCCTCTCTGTGTGATGTTTCTCTACCCACTTGAAGGGCTCAGGGGGCTGTTAATGCAAGGAATCAATGATCAAAAATTAATTTTAAAGCCTGGGGTAAGAACACATTAACATGAACGGTGCAGCTTGCCTAGCAGAGGGAGTTTGAGTGGCACAGCTGAGATCCCCCAAAGGAGTGGAGAACAAAATTCTGCAGATAGGATGTGTCTTGAGAATAATGATGCATGTCACTAATAACCTAGCGCTGAGTTATAAGCTTAAATTGGAGACTTTGCAGAGGAATACACAGCCTCTGTAATTTTCAGTTTGGTGTAATAATATGGAAATGGCTTTTGGTGCAGGGGATTGGAGCGGCCTAAATGAGCTGGAATTGATAGCTGCCTGTAATACTAGGGGCAGGCGAGAGTGATCACGTCTCTGTCCTTGCTGACTTATCTAGGGCTCTCCAGACGTGACAATTTTAAGGAGCCAGCCTTTAAATGTGTTACAGAAACGCACTATAATATCCTGCAGCACCGAGAGAGGTACTTCTAAAACTGCCTCAACAAGAATGCTGAATAGGGCGCCTCCTTTACAGAGATGGAAAGGACTTGGGGTCCCCTAAAATATAAAAGGAGATGATAAGTTCAGGGGGAAAAATTGTAACGAGGGTGGGTTTCCAGGAGCACAGAGAAATAGCATTCCCTTTAGCAGACTTCCCACCCTGGTCAATTCTGTTCTCTGAAAGTGATATTATGGAAAGCCTGTACCGTTTCTTTTGTGAACAACATAATAGCCATGAGGATAGGACAGTTACAGTAAAGCCGGTTACTAGTTAGCACAGTAAAATTCAAATCCTAAGAAGGTCCATGACATGGAAAATACAGTCCTTGGTTTCTATAATATAGATGACGGTATATTATCCAAAAATTACACAAAAATTAATTTCATTCCTTAATCATCAAAGTGAGTAAATCGCCAAGAATACACGCCATGAATACTCAATGTGCTTTTGTATTTGCCGATATTCCAGCCTGAAATGTGATTGATTTGTACCTCTCTCAAGACACTTCTAAAGTTCTCCTTTTTTATTTCTTTTTATTTTTGGACCACACCCAGTGATGCTCAGGGGTTACTCCTGGCTATGAGTTCAGAAATCGCTCCAGGCTTGGAGTACCATATGGGATGCCAGGGATAGATGCAAGGTCCGTCCTGGGTCAGTCGCATGCAAGGCAAATGCCCTACCACTGCGCAATCACTCCGATGCCTGAAGTTTTCCTTTTGATGTCCCCTCCTAGTTACTAATACTTCACAAAATGTATTTCATACATTGAAATAAGCAACGATAGATATCCCAACCTCAGTTTGGAATCACTTATAATGGAGAACTAGAATTAGGGCTGAAAGATTCACTTCCAAGGTAGCATCTTCACTCAAATATTGGCATATTGCTTCAAGGCAGTTCAAGGTTAAGTTCAGCTGGGAGAGTCAGAATGTGGACATGTCTCTTGATCTGACAGTCATCAGATCATCAGACATTATTTTTAGTATCCCGGTTGTGATTTTATTCAGGCTTGATTTTAACAAATGTGGCAGGGAGAGAGCACACAGGAAGGGATGAAGACCATTGGGGCAGGGCACTCCCAGATGCCTGAGGAAGAGTAGAGTACCTTCCCTCACATCCCCTTTCCTTCACATCTAAAGGAATTTTCTGGAGACATAGGCAGGGGAGGAAGGCTGGGGCTAAAGTCTATGGGCCCAAGGGCCCAGTCTAGGGACAAAAGGAGAAAAGTTACAAGGACCATTTATCAGAATCCACAACTTTCAAATTCCATAATAATTTTTAAAAGAAAAACAAAACCAAAGAACTAAAGCACAAATAGCACCCTGTCCTCACCTTCACTCAGCTGTAGTTCAAGGGAGGTGTGTGGGGCAATTTTACTGAGGCCATGGTTCATTCACTCCTGGCCAAAGGAGCCCTTCGGCCAGGGTTCCCCAGTAGTTTTTGAAATGGAAGAAATTTAAAAAAAAAAAAGTCAAATAAGTTATGTAGGAACTGAGCCAAGATTTGACCCAGACTGAATGAGAGGCCTCTGCCAGCCCAAGGATGCTGCCACCATCACTCCCCTGAAAGCCAATTATTTTGTCATATCTTTGTTGAAAACAGTTGCCTCCTCTGTCATGGCAGGCAGCACTATGATCAAGATCTCAACTCCTAGGGCTTGAGCAGTGGTGCAAGTGGTAGGGCATTTGCCTTGCATATGCTAACCTAGGACGGTCCCCCTGGCATCCCATATTATCCCCCAAGGCAGGTGCAAATATTGAGCGCAAAGCTAGGAGTAGCCACTGAGCGTCACTGGGTGTGGACCCAAAACAAAACAAAACAAAACAAAACACTACTCCACAGTGTGGAACTTCTGCTCAATTTTCTTGCCTCGATATTTGAGAGAACAAGCCACTTCCCGTTTCTGGCCTAGCATCCAACAGTAAGTGACATTGTATTTAAGGCCCCAGAGTCATCGATTAGGGATCTTCATCTCTGCTTTGGGGAAAAAAACTGGAGATCTGAGATTTGAGCATCCTCTGATCTCTCTCAGATGGGTGGTATTTTTCCCCTTGCTCATCCCTGTGCCTTGAATCTCTATCAATGCCTGCTTCTGACCTATACATTGTGACTATTTAAACCACTGGTTATTCTTACTAGGATTCCTAGTTCCAGGCAAATGTCACATGATATTTGAGATGAGAAGTGCTTCATTAAAATCACTTTGAGCATTTTTTCAAATGCAAGATTCATTTTAAGTTGGAATTTTGTTATAGGCAGGGAGATTGGGGGGGGGGGGATAGCACCCTGGTAATGTGTGTTTTGGGGAAAACTTAAACCTAAAGTCTGAAACCTAAACCAGCCTGAAGGCATCGGAGGTCTTTGACAGTTAGGAACCCTCTGAAGCTACTGAGATGCAAACTTTCAGACCAGGTGCTGGAGACTTCTTAAGAAGATAGTAGACTATCCTTATAGGAGGAAAGAATATTCTAGCACTGCAGCAAAGGCCAGATGAAGAATAACAAAAAAATATGTCCATCAACTCCCTTGACAACATCCTAGCAACAGACAGGGAAAGGGGGAGAGAGTTTGGGAGAAGCTTTCTTGGAAAAAATATCTATCTTGAACAAAGAAAGTATGCTCATGTACAGAATGATAGAAGGGAATATTAGAATAAGTTTAAAATTAACTGCTGTTTCACTTCTGTAACCTTGCTTTGCTTTAGATATGGGACATAAAGGGTACATTCTGAGAAATACTTCAATGGCCAAAAACTAAGGAATGTGGACTATAAAAGGTGCTTTCTGAGAAATACCTGGATGGTCAGATAGTTTAAGTAAGCTAGCAGTAAACTAAGAAATCTAATTGCACCTGGGGACTAATTATATTTAGGGACCTGAGGACACCCAAATGGAATTCAGGCCACCTGCAGGCACCCAAATGAAATGAGGGCCTTAAATTTATCTAGCCAATGAAATCTATCTAGCTGGCACCTGAGTTCTTCCTTCACTAATCAGTTTACCCCTAAGCAATGATGTAATGTGTAGCCAATCCATTCTAAAATTGTATAAAAGCAAGTATATAAGATGGACCAGGGTCACACCTGTGAGAGCTAAGACCCAGCATGCTGGTATTTTTTTTTGTTTGTTTGTTTTTGGGCCACACCCAGTGAAGCTCAGGGGTTACTCCTGGCTATGCGCTCAGAAGTCGCTCCTGGCAGGCACAGGGGACCATATGGGAACCGGGGGATCGAACCGTGGTCCGTCCTAGGCAAGGCAGCAGGCACCTTACCTCCTGCGCCACCTCCCAGCTCCCTGCATGCTGGTATTTTAAAATAAACTCCTTTTCCCTTCTGCAGTATTAGTTCACCTCCTCACAGTCCTTGTGGAACAATCTTGAACTGGAGCAAGCAGGACTGCATACATGTGCTGTCATCTTATGAACATAGTGCCTCACACACAGATGGGTTGCTCTCTTCTCTCCTCTTGAGATCTTTACTTTTCTACTTTCCTACGTTAATGCCGAGATGTGTACTGGCTCTTTCCATTCTGGAGAAGACCATATTTTCTCTTGAACATATATCTTACTGTACCCCAACAAACTTGTCATACTTCTCTGTTCATCTCCTAAAATTATTTTCAGAGAGAAAGGAAACAGACCTGAAAGGCCTGAGTAATGTTAAGGACTGAACTTTCTTTCCTGCAACAAGCAATTCTTCATTCCAGTCTGAGTCCATGCTTCTCTGAGAGATAAGATGGTAGAAAGCAATTCCCACACAGTGCAAAACGGACGGCAGAAACAACTGACATTAAATATGGGATGAACTTTGCTAAAGGCTAAGGAAAGAACATGATAGGTGGAGGGAGCATCAAAGGCAATTATCATAAGTAGAACCACAAAAATAGGGAAGAATGGCTATACAACAAGCAGAGTGGGGAGAACTACATGAGTTGAAAATAATATGGATATTTCTCAAAATGCTAGAAATTAAGCTACCATATGATCCAGCAAAACCACTCTTAGGTATATACCCCAGTAACACAAAATACAATACAAGCAGGCCCTCTGCATTCCTGTGTTCAATGCAACACTATTTGCATTAACCAGAATCTGGAAACAACCCAGGTACCCCAAAACAGATGAGTGGCTAAAGAACTATGGTATACCTTGGGGCCAGAGTGGTGACGCTAGAGGTAAGGGCTTGCAAGGGCTAGCCTAAGATGGATCGTGGTTTGATACCCCAGCATCCCATATGGTCCCCCCAAGCCAGGAGCAATTTCTGAGCACATAACCAGGAGAAACCCCTAAGCATCAAATGGAGTACCCCCCCCCCAAAATAAACTGTGGTCTATCTACACAATGCAATACTATGAAGCTATTAGGAAAATTTAACTCATAAAATTTGCCTATACATAGATGAACATGGAGACTATTATGCTGAGTGAAATGAGTCAGAGGGAAAGGAACATACATAGAATAATCTCACATTTGTGGGATATAACAAAAACAAGATATTAATACCCAGAGACAATAGAGACAAAGGTTAGTATGTCCAGCCCATGGTAGAAAGTTCACCACAAAGTGTAAACTAGCATAAAGAAGGGAGCACTGCCGGGTGTGGCCCAAAAACCACAAAAAAAAAAAAAATAAATAAAAAAAGAAGGGTCTACAAGGACAATGATTGATGGAACTGATCGCTCTGGACAAGAACTCAGCACGTAAAGTGAGAAACTAACTGGCGAGGCAGCTCTCCATTAGCCATGGTGAAAACCACAGTGTCAAAAAGGAGAGAGAAGGGGGAAATTTGCCTGCCCTACAGCAAAACAGGTGGGAGGGATATGAGAGACATAGGTGAAGATGACTGGGAGAGTGCACCGGTAAAAGATGGTGTACATTGTATGACTGAAATTCAAAAATGAACAATTTTGTAACCATGGTGCTTAAATTAAGAATTTAAAAATAAATAAAATTCATGCTGAAAAAACAAAAGGAAAGTGAAAGGGAGCTAAATAAATAGAAACTTTTAAACAAATCCATAAATTTAGTGCAGATATTTGAGGCAGGATTTCTGGTGTCCAGAGAAAGTAAAAAGGAGTGCAGAAGTTTCTGTGTTGCAAATTTCACTAAACTTAGCAAATTATATAGTGGTATTTACTCGTGTTTGTAGCATGAAGAAGAACTGAATTAAGCAACTCAATCATACAGTTGGGACCTGGGTTCTGAAAAAGGACGCCCTTTTGTAAAGGTTATATGGTGTAATCCACATGCTAAATCTTTTGCAAGCCTATTTCCATTAATACCACCCCAAGCTACCTGGCCATAAGATGTAGCCTATCAAGATAAGACAAGGGAGTAGTAGGAAGGTACCCCTAGACAATAGCGAATCATTTTAAAGATCATCACAAAGCTGAAACCTCCCTATATCTCTTCACTATATAATCTTCCTCAAGACCTTGAGCAGAATTCATTTCCTTCGAGAGATGACCCTGGCTAGCCAATTTGGGGTCATTTTGGCAGACGATTTAAGTATTAAACTTTATTTCAATTGTATGATCTCATCTTTTGACTCTGGACTCTAGTAATAGTACATTCAAATGTTTTTGAAAGTCTCAATCATAATGTAATAATACTTTTTAGATTAGCTATGCCAGATGTGGGGTCCTGGATTATGAATAAGGAAGGAAGCCATTTTGTGGAGACCACATGTTGAAAGGCACATGTTAGGTTTCCTCAAGCCTATTTCCATTAACTCTGCCCCAAGCTAATGGCAATACCAGATAGCCTATTGGGAAAGGACACAAAGGAGCAGTAGGATGGTACCCTAGACATCAGCCAATAATTTCAAAGATCATCACAAATATAGAACCTCCCTATATCCCTTCCCTATATAATGCTATCTATGACTTTGGGCTGAATCCGTTTCCTCCAAGAGACAACCTAATGATCAGTGTGGAGTTGTTCATAACAGATTAAAGGTTTGTTTAGCTTTGTTCCACTTGTGTGGTCTCATCCTTCCACTCCAGACCCTAAAACAGATTCTGCTCAGAAAAATCTCATTACTCTACAGAATTATATGTTTTTTTTTTCACAAAGAAGGAATTTTACTAATGTTAGAAAGTTTATCCAACCCAATTATAATTCTAATGTTCATAAAAGACAACTGAAGGCATTTACCAGAGTTGTCAGAAGACAATATTGACAACACTTTCATCTATCCTCAACATTGAGACCTTCTTCAGAATCCTGCCTCTAAAGGTTGAGTGGGTGTTCAACCATTAAATCTAAAATAGCAAATGCACTATCTACCTCTGCCTTAGATGCCTATCTGCTCATCCTCAGCCACTCCTTCTCAGTCTTGGCACCCAATTTCACCTAATTCGTCAAGTGTCAAAACCTTAAATCTCTAAAAGACTTGCCTTCAAGTCACATCCCAAACCGAGCATCATTCCTTTTAGACTATGGTCTGTGCCTTTACTGGTTTCCTTTCTTCCAGATTTATTGCTCTTTCACATCTCCTTTTGGAGATTTCCAGCAGCTCAATTCTGTAAGAACACAAACATCTTCTTCAAACTCACCAATGGGTTTAAACGTAGATTAAAGTCCAAGGGAAGCACAGAGCTCAGTAGACCCTCCATGAAAAACACTCAGCAGTGTCTCCAACCTCATTTTCTACCACACAGTTTCTCATTGACTCCACTTCACACATTCTTTACCTCTGCCTGAAGCATCCTCTTCCTTAAGCCTTTCTCAGTTTTTTTCCCACTGCCTAAAAGACTCTTCTGCATAAACATTCTTCAAAACTCATTCGGAATTTGGCCCAAATATCACTGTCTCAGAGAAGTTCCCTCTTCTTCACAATAATACCTGTCCAATTTTTCTGAGTGATCTTTCTTCCCACCACTTATCAGCACCATTACAGTATTTACTGTCTAGTTCCATTTACTAGACTGCTGTGTTTACATTCCACATGTGCAAGTGAGTAGCTTTCTGGAAGGCATAACAAAAATTCTGGCTTGCAATGATAGTGCAATATGTAGGCACTAACCTTGCATACAGTCAACCTGGCATTCAGTTCCCAGTACTCTGTAAGGTCTGTGTCCTCCTCACATGTCTTGTCAGGAATGATCCTGAGCATAAAGCTAGAAATAAATCCTGAGCACAGGTAGGGATGACTCAAAAACAAAAGTCAACCAAATAAGGCAACAAATAACCCTGTGATGAATGGACGAATGAATGTGACTACTACGTTGATCAAAGGGTTCTTTCTGCAGAATACCAGTAAGGTCTAAGTAGCCCTAAGACCCTTAATTAAGGTTCCAAGTGGTTGATAATAATCTTTTTTGTTGGCTTGTTTGTTTTGTGGCACACCTAGCAGTGCTCAGGGGTACTCCTGGCTCTGTGCTCAGAAATCACTTCTGGCAGGCTCGGGAACCATATGGGAGCCAGGAATCGAGCCAGTAGTGGTCCTGGGTCAGCCACATGTATGACAAACTTCCTACCTCTACTATCTCTCCAGCCTCAGTTAATAATAATCTTAAAGGGTTTTAGCTTAAGAATAAAAATGATATGCCCAACCTGCACTAACCCAGGTTTGTTTTTTACTATATCTTTCTATTTTTATAAAGTCTGCTTTTGTTTGTTATTATTTTTTCATTTCCCGGGCTCGTATTCGTGCTTGGGAAGTATTTACTGATCATAACTGATATGTAAAAATTGGGGAGGGGTTGGACCACACCTGGTGACGCTCAGGGGTTACTCCTGGCTATGCGCTCAGAAATCGCTCTTGGCTTGGGGTCCATATAAGACGCCAGGGGATGGAATTGCTTGTCCGTCCTAGGTCAGTGCATGCAAGGCAAATGCCCTATCACTTGCAACACCGCTCCGGCCCCATCTTAACTGGTATTTTTATGGTCAAGTGAAAGTTCAGAAAATGACTTTGTGATTCTATATGCAAAATTTAACTGATTTTACTATATTTAACAATTTAACTCTTCATCTGCTTTATTACACAGTCAGTTTCTAGCACTGTACCCATTCACATTTATACCCCCTCTCCTCTATGTTTTTTAGAGATTGGAAAGAGAGAGGTGTACCATAGCACCAATAATTTGGCTCTATCAAAAGGTGCCTCTGTGTTCCCTTACCATGTTCAGCATGGCTTCCTCTCCTGACACCAATCAAAAGGATTCTATGGGTCTCTAGATACTGTCCTTTCCTGGAGGGTAAAAAGGTTAGACATAGCGCGAAAGATTTCTGTATTTATGTGTAGTTTTTAGAAAGTTGTTATTTAAATTTGTAATATAAATCCTTAGTTCACTTGTGACGTTTCCTGTTACCGAAGATTAACTCCCAGGCATCCTGATAGCATGAACATCTGACAGGCCCAAGACACTTTGCTTTCTGCCTTTCTTTGTGCCAGACTGGCATTCTTAATATAGGCGCTAAATAAGGACAATGTGAGACAGTAAATGTTGCATTGTGTTTGCAAAATTTCTTTCCACCTAGGTTCTCCAAGCATGGTACATACAAACATTAAGAGCAAATATTGCCCCCACTTTACATAAAGAGGAGGAACATTTGATTTCTTTAGTAATAGCCTCTTATGGCAGTTTCCAAATGTAATTACATTGGTTGGAAATGCCAACTTGTGCAATGAAATTATCAGCACATTACACAAGGCATATAAAAAGAAGCAATACTTCATAGACCGTATCAAGTACAAGGGGAGTTTTGTCTAGATCTTGACTCCCCTCTGATGGGGGTAAAACAAGAGAATAGCCATTAAGAGGAACTTTGACAGGCTTTTAACATTTACCATTTGAACACACTTGAGATAGGAGTTTGCTGGAGTAATAAGCAGGTTACCCTCCCCTCAGGCATTTATTCTGAGTCTCACAGGATTCACACTCCTGTGGTAGCAGCAGCCTTCTGCTTTATCTTTTTTGGTTCAGTGTCTATTGATGCTCTTGCCACCAGGTCTTTTTCTTTTATACTTTTTAAAAAATATTTTATTTATCTTGTGATTGAAGAAGCATGGCTACAATAATTTTAGCACTTGTGTTTTTGCCATGCACACTAATTCACCATCAATCATCACCAAACACCAAAGATCTTCTACCAAAATGTGATTTTTTTTTTACTGAAATATCATTTAACTCATACATTAAAAAAGACACTGAGTTAGGCAAGATTTTAAAAGGATTGTATAAACTATATGTACCTCTTATAAAATGGCAATTGAAATATTTTTATCTCACACCACAGAGACTGGTACACATCAAAAACAAAAACAAAACAAAACAAGAATAACCATTCAGTGCTGGTGTAGATGTGCTAGAAAGGGACTTTTATTAACTGATTCGGCCTTTTTGGGAAAAAATAGTAGATATTCCTCAAAAACCTAGAAATTGAGCTTCCACATGATTCAGCAGTAACACTTCATGAATATAACCCCAAAATCTAAAAGGACATTGTAGAAAAGACCTCTGCTCTCCTTCATTGCAGCATTATTCAAATTAGCCAAAATATCGTATCTAAGAATAGATGAATGGCTAAACAAACTGTGGTATATCTTCAAAATCAATTACTATGCAACTGTTAAGAAAAATAAAGTCATGAAATATGCTTATACATGACTGGATATGGAGAGTATTATACTGAGTTAAGTAAGTCAGAGGGAAAGAATGGGCATAGAATGAATATATTCAGTTGTGGGGTATTAGCAATAAAAATATGGTATAATAACTAGGGACAATAGAGATAAAGGCCCGGAGGGCCAGTCCACGGTAGAAAGCTTTTCACAAATAATGGGCTAGTGTAATTAGGGCAGAGAAGGAACCACTAAGACAATGGTAGTTAGAAATAAATATAATGAACAAAAACTGGGCATTGAAAGGCTATAAAATAGTGTGTTTGATGCTTGATTCCTTTTGGTAACAATATTGCAAACCATAGTATCTAAAAGGAAAAAAAATAGTGTGTGTGTGTGTGTGTGTGTGTGTGAGAGAGAGAGAGAGAGAGAGAGAGAGAGAGAGAGAGAGAGAGAAAGAGAAAATGTCTGCCACAGAGGCGGGCAGGGTTGAGGGGAAGGGAGAGGGAAACTGGGGATATTGGTAGGGGGAAATGTGTACTGGTAAAATGAAGGGAAGGGTGTTGAACATTATATAACTGAAATACAATCATGAACAATGTTGTGTATCTCACAGTGGTTTAATTAAAGAATTTATTTATTAAAAAGAAAGAAAGAAAAAAACTGTATTATCAACTTCCTTAATCAAGCATGAATATTTCTTAGTCTTCATTATTTAAAAAAATTAGATTGTAAATTAAATATATTTAATATTTCTGTAGGTACAAGCTGATATAATCTAAAAAATGTAACAATAAAATGCCTTTTCAACAGATGTAAGACCTATATTAGTGATTAAACATACAATGTTATAAAGTTCTTAGAGAATTTTGTCAATGAATATAACCAATTATTTTTTCTCCCCTATAACCAATTATTTTTAATGTTATTAAGGAAAATATTTTAATTGCCAGCAGTTGTTTTGTATTGATATTCTCTCTTTCATACTAATTCCCCAATTCATTTCAGAACTTTTCTTACCTCCACTCAAGACCATTGAAGTTCAAATTTTCCTCTTCTTGTGACCAACTTTCAGCTGTTGGAACAGGAGGCCTGTAAAATACACTCTGAGAATTCTAATTCTGCATTAAAACAAATCCTTCTATCTGCTTGTTATTATTTAATAAAATTATATTCCTTGCCTTTTTCTTCTTCCTACTAGTAAAATTGGTTGTTACGTTTCCCCAAACACCTATCGCCCATGTTTTCATAAAGCAAAGAATAAAGTTCCTTTGTGTCTCTGCATCACTGCAGGTACTAAGAAAGCAAAGGTGAATGTTTGTCCTTGAACACTTAAAGGCCACAGAATTGCGCAGGGAAAGCCATGGGGGAGATAGGCAAGAACCAACAGAAAAAGATATTGGGGATAGACAGACAGGATCCCATGTGTCTGATCAGCAGGGCTTTCTTAGTGCAGTCATGTCATTTAAAATTATGTCAGTGGTGGGGCCAGAGTGATAATACAGCGGTAGGGTATTTGCCTTGCATGTGGTTGACCCAGGTTCAATGTTGTTGCCCCATACGGTCCCCCAAGCCAGGAGCAATTTCTGAGCCACATAGCCAGAAGTAACTCCTGAGTGTTACCAGATGTTACCACTACCATTAATTTGTTGTTGAATCCCTTTTATGAAATTAACTCATCTAAAAGAGAATAAGAAGCACAGAGTTAGGTATAAAATAAAACACAAAGAAGGATGTTATAGAAGAATAAATAACTTCAGTATATCAGGCAGTGATGGCAGGCACTACCCATGCTAAGTGTATTCTCATTCAGTTTCTTTAAAAATTTTGAGACCAACTAACTACCTGAGCATCTTGTAATCAGCCCAGGGAAAAACCCTTAACCCAAATGGAAAAAAGGAAAAGCTAAGGATCCAAGTTTTGGCATCCAGAAGGAGATTTCACTATCTCTAAACATTTTTACATTCCTAAAGAAGTGTGTCTTTGGGCAAATGAAAAAAATGTTTTTACTTTGGTCTTCTGCTACAAAACTTGAGATAGCAATCCCTGTCCCTTGAAGCACTGTGATTTAAAGATTCAGAATTGACTTTTTATAGTGCTGATACTATTAAATCAGGAGAATAGATGCAAAGAAAACAACCAGAGAAGGTATTCAACACCAAATTAATCTCCCAATTACAGGTAGAGTTTACCATTCCAAATAAAAGAAAACATGATTAACAGTGCTTGGGTTTCTGTTCTTTCAAAGTCCTCTCATCTTCTTTCTTCTCCAGATCTCTTTGCCATTAGTATAGTTGCATACAAATAATGCTGGTTTCTGGATGATTCTATCCCTAGGCCACTCCTGCCTCTGGAAAAAAAATTGCTACTGTAAGACAGAAATGTGCTTATGCAAGTGAATATACTCATTCTAATCCCCCTTTGCAATAAAGGCTTAAAAGTGGGGGGAAATGCATTTTCCACTTGTGGCCAAAGACAGTTTGGTTGGACCTCATAATCTCAAGGCCAACAGAAAATAAAAAATAGCACAAAAGGCAAATCCCAACATATGTTATAGAACCACAGCAGAAAAAAAAAAAGATTTCTCTGAAGCAACATGATTACAATGTCATGTGACCCTTGCTGCCATGTGAAGAGCGAGAAATTCTCTAAATTAAATCAGTCAGAATGAAGAACCCTAGAGAATCCTACTGACTGAGACCTCCAGAAGCAGCAGGGCAGAGGGCCAGGATGAGAAATCGAGCAGAACTGAAGTTCCTTGAGATAGCAGGTAAGAATAAATGAATTGATGCTTCTAAGATTTCCCATCTCTTCTCTTAACTGACAGAATGGCTTTTCAATAGACCATCCTTCTGTTTTGTTTCTGCTCCTACAAGTTTCCTTGCATGTGCCATAATGTGATTAGAGCAAGCTTCTGTTCTCAGAACCTATGTCCAAAATATAAGCAACTCTTAGCTCTACATGCATTTTAGATGTCAACAGGGTCATAGTCTCATAATGCATTTTTCTTGAAATAAAACATTTAAACTATGCAGACCTGGCAGAGAAAAGTAGAAAATCATCTCTGGCCTCATTTTCTTGTGGTTAAACTGGAGTCTAGATACTGCTCACAATGTTGAAACACCTTCACTGAACCAGTTCGCTCAAATATTACAAAGGAGCAGAATAAGAGATATCCTCTCATCCTTCTTACTTCAATGTAAAAATACATTTACACAAGGCCGAAGTGTTAGCACAGCGGTAGGATATTTGCCTTATACACAGCCAATCCAGGACAGATGGTGGTTCGAATTCTGGCATCCCATGTGGTTCCCCAAACCAGGAGTGATTTCTGAGTACATAGCCAGGAGTAAACCCTGATCTTTACCTGGTGTAGCCCGAAAAACAAAAAATAAAAAATAGATTTGCACATAAAACATTCAATAGTGAATTATAAAGAAATCTATTTTAAAATGATTTCATATTCAGATGTATAACCCAACATGAAATAGCGACCCCACAGTTTCAGAAGCTAAACTATAGCAGAAACAGTCTCTGTCAATGAATCTTGTAGGAAGGGAGTCTGGAGAATAATATCTCATCCTTCTCCTTTGTGTTTTCTGTGAGTCTTCCCTTTCGCCCAATCCCAAAGGAATCAATTGGGGCAAAGGGCTTAACTCAACCAAATGAAGGGACCATAAAATCTCACCACCATCCTCAAGTCCCCCAACCTCACCCTCTCTTCAGTCACAGAGCAAGAGGGGAATTGTGGAAGGCCTCTTGGAATCATTGAAGAATATGCAACATTCATCAATATTCATCTTGTCCCCAAGTTCTGGCTCAACCTGGGAAACCAGAAAATTCTCTGGGGCCAAATAAAGTGATGTTTTTTGGCTTATCCCATAGAGGTTAGTAGTGTCTGTTCTGTCTTAGTTGGTAAATTTTCCCTACTTCCCCTTTTCAAACAGATTGACAAGTTTCTGGACCTGCCACAGAAACCAAAACAGTACAGAAAAGGGAGTTAAATTTATGACACAGAGGGCCTCTGGGATGACAGAAATGAGTGATCCTAGCATAATGACAATTCTTACAGAAGTATGGCACTAGTATTTCTAAGCCTCCCCTTTTACCCCAGAATGGGACATATGAACTCCCAGTTCCCTAACAAGGAATTCCTTTGACAGTGAACAAGTTTAAAACTGAAGTATCTAGAAGGAACTTTGAATATTATAGATGATGGCCAGCAAACTTTCTGGAAAGTATCAGATAGCAAACATTATAGTCTTTCTAAATTATATGGTCTTGTAAGTATAGTACCAAATGGACACACACAAATAAATGCTTGAGGCCATGTTACAATAGCACTGTACCAAAACAGACCTTTCTCTGCTGTAGAGCATTGATTCTTCCCCCATCTTCTGGTTTTTAACAAGGTGGTATGGTGGTGTATATATCTGTTTTATGAAATGACCTTATTGGTTTCTACCAGACTGTGAATCACATGAAATTAGGAGCCACATCTTATTATCCTGGGCATCCTTACTACTAATAATTTCATGGATGAATGCATATATGAATATCTACAGAATAATGCTGTAATTTACAGGTTTGTTTGCAGTTCTTTTATATTAAACTTCATGCATTGTTCATATATCTAATATATTGAATGGTTAGAAAGTAAGATAGAAAAATAGAAACTCCGAGTTCTAAATTTATTATGAAACAAATACATTTTCATGCTCTGCTAATGCTGCTTTACTTTAATAAAAGTAGAACAGGTTAGCTCAACTGTTGACAGTAGAAAAGTAAACAAGATTCTAATTAATATCTTTGCTAATGAGATTCCCTGGATGAGTGTTTAACCATAACACATGAATTAGGTGTTTATTCTGACATATGCTCAACTTAGGGCGTTGGGTATTTGTTTTTTGTATTTTGGTTTTATTTTATCGTATGTGGCCTTGAGAAATTTCAAGAAAAACATGTTTCTGTTTTTGTAGTCTTGCAGAAGTTTGCTTTCTGATTTCAATCCTTCCAACATCAGAGGTATTTGTGGTGTATCTGCTAGCATTCACATTCTCAAATTCACCTCAAACTGCCAGGGAACACTATTCTTTGTTCTTCAACCCGTAATACAAACCTGAGGAGTTGTAGGACTACACACCCCCATCTTTAGTGAAGCAGAGAGCCGGAGAAGAGAAAGGAGTTTGACTACCACCTCCATCTCCTTTGAAAATTGAGTACAAGAAGAAAAAGTAATTTTGTCTTCCATGGAGTCTGATTGTTTTTGCTGAATGCAATGCAGCCAGTAAAGAACTAGAACAGTGCTTCTGGTTTTTGTCCTTAAGTAAAGTGTTAGTTTGAATTATTTGATCAAAAAACTTGATTAAAGGAAGTTCTCAGTTTTACTACAGCAGAAACAAACTTTTGGTTATGGTGGAGCTGAGACTTGGGGTACAGAGACTAGGTAGAGCTTAGACTAGGGATACAATAAATCTACTAAATCTTTTCAGCCTGAGTGACTAGTAATATCTGACCAAAAATCAAGTAAGAGATATGACCTCCATTTCTAGGTGATTAAATTAGTACAAATAAATGCTTATTGAGCATTCACCAAGTACTTATCAAAGATAAATACAAAACTTGAAGCTGCTAGCTTTGTGGAGACAACATACAATTTCACAAGTTTTTTTTTAATGGTACACATTTTATACTTGCTTTATAGCCATCTCAGAAACAAAGTCTATGGATGAAAAAATTCATTATCTGTTTTTTTTTTTTTTGTCTTCATTTGCCATACCTCGCCTTGGCACAGACAATCAATAAAAGGGGGAAAGAAATCTTTCCTTATACTTAAATACATGTAAATCTTGTTCTTTTATTAATGCAATATTTGATTCTTTACAAAACCTTGTTCCAAGTATTTCTGTATTGATAAATTAAAAAACAACTTTCTCTCCCCCCGACTTTACCTGCTGAGATCCACATCTTGCCTTCTGTCCCTTTAACCTCTGGCATATGTCTTTTTCTCAGAGTACCAAATAGAGGCCAACAAGACACTGAGAATGACCAGATAAAGAAGAGAAAATCTTCCTGTTTTTCAATGTATATTGTTCCCAAAATACAGTCACTTATTTTATTTTAGGAGGTAAGTTCTTGCATGTAAATCTATGTAGGATTAATACCTCCTATAAAAAAAGTTTAATAGAAACCTTAAATCGCTTAAGTATGAGTACATTTAAAATTATGTAAAATAATCTTAGGCTGGAGAGATAGTAAAGGGGTTATGAAATATGTCTTACTTGGCCTGACCTCAGTTTAATCTCCAGCACAACATCTGGCTGGTCCCCTGAGCATCTCTGGGTATACCTGTGAAGGTCCCCAAGCAATGCCACGTTTGAACTTGGAGGTTCTCAAGCACTTCTGGGTGGCCAGGAAGTCACCCTCACCTTGGAGCTAGAGCAACATTATATCCTAAGGCTCTTACGATGAGTCATGAATGTGTCCCCTGTGTCCTCTAAGTATTGCTTAGGAAGCCCAAATTCAGTGCTCATTATTTTTTTGCAAAACAGTTGGCTAAAACTTAATTCTGTTAAATAGTACTGCTTAAACACACACCATGAAATTTTAAGACTGTTAAATTCCATAGATTTGAAGAATGAACAACAATGTCACTAGATTTGTTTAGTTGTAGATGACTTAGTGTTGAGGGAAGACTTAACTCACTGATGTTCAGAGGCTGGATAGATAGCAAGGAGGTAGGTTGTTTTCCTTGCATGCAGAAGGACAGTGGTTCAAATCCTGGCATCCCATATGGTCCCCCGAGCCTGCCAGGAGTGATTTCTGAGCGTAGAGCCCCTTAGTGCTGCTGGGTGTGATCCCAAATCAAAAGCAAACAAAAACAATCACTGATGTTCAGACTGTTTCTGAATTTGATATTATAAATTTATTTTTAAGTGCTATGATTTACAAAGCTGTTATAAACAATTTCAAGTATTCAGGGTTACAACTCTAAATCCACTACCAGTGTTAGCATCCCTCTACCAATGAATGACTCAAGGTTTCCTCTCTCTCCCTACTCCATCCACTCTTTTAGTAAATTATTATTTTTTTAAATTTAACTATTTTAATTAGGTTACCTGCTTACATTAGTGTTAACTCTTCCAGTTTTGAAGCATTTGATTATCTCACCTTTGTATCACTAACGTATACAACCACAGTGCCTTCTGTTATGATCTATTTACTACAGTACTTCCAGCCTAACTTCCCACACTTGCCATACAAACACCATCCTTCTTCCTTGGCATTTTCATTCCTCTAGCCTAAGACAAAGGGTTTGCCATCATTTGATACCTTTTATTTCCTTTTCTAAATGTTCTTATTTACTCTGAAAAATAATGGTTCAATGCTAAAGGATTTGAAACAAGTGGGAACCTAGTCAGGAAGCAGCTTATTAAACATTACTGGAAGACATTATAGACATCATTCGCGAATGAATTGAAAGCTCTATTAGTCAGAGTTGGGGAAATAGCTCAAAGGGTTGGAGCACGTGTTTGGCGAGGGGGAAGTGTAGGTGCATGCCTGATCCTACATGATCTCCAGAATACTGCCAAGCAATAAGCTGGGACTAGCCTCTGAGCACTGATGGGAATAATGCAAAAATTAAAAGCCAAAAAGGAAAATCCTGTTAGCATGGAACCTGGCAGGGTTTCAATTCAGACTGACACCATTTAAGATACAGGCATAACTGACAT
The DNA here is from genome assembly GCA_004027635.1 of Crocidura indochinensis. Lineage (NCBI taxonomy): Eukaryota > Metazoa > Chordata > Mammalia > Eulipotyphla > Soricidae > Crocidura > Crocidura indochinensis. Next base: position 7,637 of record PVKC010009669.1, on the reverse strand, counting down.
CTCTTCAGTAATACTGTACTAGGATATATCACAGGATCTGAGAATGTGTCTGATACTTAGTATAAGCATAAAGTCAAACACTGAGAGAGAGAAAAGAAACACATTCCAGATTGTAACAGATGTTCTCAGCAAAAGTGTGTAGGATGTTCAGCGGATGAAAAATTCAACATGAGTTAAATCATATCCTTAAAAAAATTTTTTTAAACAGGTTTCTGTGAGGTATAATCCTTTGTTTTGAATGTGTTAGTAGAAAATAACATACCAATCAGTCTTCATCCTCTATTATATTCCTGTAGGTCATCTTTTAAAGAATCAGATGATATTGGATATGATGACATCCAAAAAATAAACAGTTTTAGCTAGAGAATTGATAGTTTGAAGAGAGACAGCAAAAAGGTGATAATGGCTCTTAATCTCTAAATTATCTGAATGCAGGCACCCTCCAGATTCACTCTTTTATCTGCCATCTTCCCTTGGGAGGAAGACAAACTTCAGAGATTCTAGCTTAGTTTTTGTTGCACAATTCTTTTTCAGATATAACATACACCCCCTCCTTAGGCTTTGTTAGCATTAAAAAGGAATTTGCCTGCTATCTACCTTTCTATCCATGTTGACTATTCCTGAACAATAAGTGACCTATGTAGAGGATACTCAGGGCTCTCAGTACACAAGGCTGGGAGTTCCCTAACCCCATGCTTTCCTCTATTATGTTTGTCTTGTTTTCTTAATCTTCATGGAAAACTCTTGCTTCAGGTCCATTTACCCAGGATTGACCTCCATTTCTATGAGGAGGAGATTTCTGATACTATTTTAAAATATTCTAGTAATATTCCCACCACCATTGCACTGGTGAAAAGGGGGTGTTCATTTCTATACCTAAAACCCAACTACAGACATGTTTATAATCATGGTGCTTAAATTAAGGTATTTTTTAAAAATACTCTGGTAAATGAGGCAATGAAATAAAGACATGCCTCTAACCAAAGAGGTTGAGAATAGGATAGCTCAACATCTGATCCAGTGATTGCAGGAGTGTACTTCAGTATTGATTGTGTTGATATAATAAAAATATGGCATAATATACTCACAGAACAAAAAATTATTTAATTTGGACAACAGCTTAGAACATAAGTGAGACCAACACCCAAGCGATCAGTCAAGCACATAAATGTGACTCCTACTTCCTAAAGAATAAGAACAGTACGATCGAGGTTTGTGATATCAAAGCTTATATCATTTTTTTTTTTTGGTTTTTGGGTCACACCTGGCAGCGCTCAGAGGTTATTCCTGGCTCCATGCTCAGAAATTGCTCCTGGCAGGCACGGGGGACCATATGGGGCACCGGGATTCAAACCGATGACCTTTTGCATGAAAGGCAAGCGCCTTACCTCCATGCTATCTCCCGGGCCCCCAAAGCTTATATCATTTTAAGAAAATAATTTAAATTTTATGTATACAAATGAAAATGGATGAATAAAAATTACTTAAAGCCAAAGAAAACCAAAATCTATCATAATAATATCCTAATGATCAAATAGATTAAATAGTAAATACATCTTTATGAACAAAATGCATTCCACACCTCTGTAATTCCTTTTCTGATCATGTTGTGGTGCCAGGAATGGAATGGATTGAATACATGTCAAAAATGCATTCTATCATTAAATCACATCCCCAGCCTATTATTCTGAAAATTTTGTCTGTTTATTTTTCAATTAACTTTTCAATAGCAATGATCTTTTATTTTTGTTTGTGGGCCACACCTGGTGACTCTCAGGGTCACTCCTGGCTATGCACTCAGAAATCACTCCTGGCTTAGGGGCCATTTAGGATGCTGGAGGGACTGAACTGTGGTCAGTCCTAGGTCAGCTGTGTGCAAGGCAAATGTCCAACTTCTGTGTCACCACTCTGGTCCCAGCAATGATTTCTATATAAGATTATCGACAGAAAGAGAATATAGTCTCTTCTTCAGCAACATTGACCAAAATTTGTTTCTACTGATAACTGGCAGTTTGAAATTTTTCTTTTCAAAGTCTCAAGTCTTTATTAAGTCTAAGTATCAGACAATTTCAGAATTGTCATCAAATTGGAGAAAACATTGACCAAGGAGAGAGCTCTTTTTGGATTTTGTGCCATCAAAATCTCTATGACTTTATACAATTGACGATTGTAATGCTTTTGGGATTTTTTGTTTAATTTTTCTTTTTGTATTATTGTTGTGTCTCTCTTCCTTTTTCCCTTTATTCTCTCGAATTAATATTTATCGCCTCTAGAAGGACTCTACCCATATTTTTGCTTGTTTGATTTTTACCCCATTTTATTTTTTCCCCTTCAAAAAGAAGCACATAACTTGAATCATCTTGTTCCACCTCTCAAATTGAGGGGGAAACAATGGAGGGTACCAAGACCAAACAATTGTATGAGCACTAAGTAGTAATAAAAATGATCATACTTAAATACCAAACCCAAAGCAGCAACAGCATAATCGATACCCAATCTACAACAAGTAAGACACAGAGGGGACCACTTATACAAGAAGCCCTGGGGGAGGGGGGTAAGGCAAGGGGATATGGAATGCAAACTGGAAAAGGGGGCCAGAGGGAAGACAACTTTGGTGGTGGGCATTCCCTTGATTCCATTTCAATATGTACCTAAATTAGTACTGTGAAACATATGTAATCCACTTTGGTCAAAATAAAAATTATTATTATTAAAAAAGTATAAATTTTAATAGTTACCTCTGTCACCATATAATTCAAACCTTACTTCTCTTCTTCTATAGCTATACCTTCTCATCTTGAAGTTATAATCACACTCTCTTCTAAAAGTGAAACCTCTGTCCTTCGTCTTTATATTCCTAATAGCAGCTAACCTGGCAAAGTAGATAGTTGAATAATATTTGAAAGTTCTTCTTAGACAAAGTCAGGAAGCAGTCATGAAGGTACATAGTTGATAATACATATGAGTATAACAACTATATATCAACAATATATATTAAACTATCCAAATGTATATCCAATTTAATTTCTCCTAAGAGTCTGAGAGACATTTTGGTCACCAAAACAATGCTGAATATGAAGGGTGTGAGAGAGGAAACATCAGAATGAATTATAGGTCAGAGTAGGGAACACTATGACAATAGTAGTTGATAATGATCACTCTGGATAAGAAGTGGGTGTTGAAAGGAGATAAAGTGTGCATCTTGGATAACAGAGAGAAAAAAATGTCTTCCACAGAAGCAGGTAGTGGAGAGGGCAGGAATCAAACTGGTGACATTGGTGGTAGGAAATATGCACTGTGAAGGGATGGATGTTGGATATAAGATGACTGAAACTTACGAACACCTTTGTAATGGTAAAATAATTAAAATCAAAAATTAAGAAAAGTAAGAGCTGGAAACTGGAGCAATAGTACTTGGGTAGAGCACTTGCCTTGCTTTTGGCCAACAAAGGTTCACATCCTAGAACTACATATGGTCCCTGAGTCCACCAGGAGTGATCTCTGAGCACCTGAGCACAGAGGTAGGGGTAAGCTCTGAGTTCCTCCACATATAGGAAGAAAAAGTCATCTGAGAGCCAATTTATGGCTTGCCCACATGGTCCCAGCAGCTTAATTAAAATGTGAAATCTCCAGCAAGCCCCAGAATCTAGTATGTGTGATCTATTCTCCCAGTCATCCCAATAATAACAATAACAAAGTGGGGAGGGGAGGGACAATTAACAAGTGGACAAACAGACATTCTTTATAAAGTAGAGAAAGTCGTTTTTGGAAATGATAAATCAGAAAGAACATCCAATTATATTTATTCACCAAGCAAATTCCAAGTATTTTGAATTAGAGAATCACAATCTTCTCTCTTAAACAACGTATATGTGGGGCCAGAGAGATAGCATGGAGGTAGGGTGTTTGCTTCCATGCAGAAGGATGGTGGTTCAAATCCCAGCATCCCATATGGTCTCCCGAGCCTGCCAGGAGTGATTTCTGAGCATAGAGTCAGGAGGAACCCCTGTGTGCTGTTGGATGTGACCCAAAAACAAACAAACAAACAAGCAAACAAAAAACAACATATATGTTCATTAGCATACTGATATCTACCTAAAACCTACCTATCACCACTATTTATTGAGTGCAGAACATGAACAGAATGGAATGCTTTTAAGCAATTTGCCAGCCCTTATGTTTAGGTTCTTAGTACTGTCCCAAATGTCATAATGGATGTTAAAGAAGTTTCTGTGATTTCTCAAGGGCACACAGGTACTTAGTAACAAAGTGGGATTTGAACAGAATTTCTGGATGTAATGCTTGTTTTCAACTTATTGTGTACCTGGTTACCTCTGCAGGATATCCAGAGATAAAGTCACAAAATTCATGACCTTGGGAGGAAATGATGCTGAAGAAGAATATCCAATTTCATGAATACAGAACTTCTCGGTGGTACTGTGTTTATATGCAGAATAAGAGACCGGATTCACACCAGTTGCTTCTCTCTATACTTTCATTCTATCATCATGATCCCCTAATGGTTTCATTAAATACAAAACATACATTTCAGAACAACTGTAGTTTATGTTTTCTTTGTCTGAGAACACTCCCCCTCCTCTAGTTTCCATGCAGTATTCTTCATTGCACTAAAGTTTTTGCTTAAATATTTTGAGATCCTTGTGTAACTTCAGACCTTTCTATATCTTTTCCTTCATGTCTCTTGGTACTACCTGTATGTCTGAATGTTTATATACCTGTTATTATTTGCCTGTAATCGATTTCTCTATGAAAGTTTAAGCCTCATGAGATCCAGAGCTTTGCTGCATTGTCTATTTATCTTCCAGAGTGTGGGACAAGGATCAGTGTTTTGCAAGTGATCATTAACTATTTGAGTAAAGAAATATGGTTCTTACATTGGCCTGATATTATCATAAGCGGTCCCTGAAAGGCAGAAGACAAAACACCTAAACAAAAAAAAGAAAAGTCCCTAGAGACCTGCTTTTAAAAATCTGTATCTCAGGAGCTGGAGCAATAACACAACAGTAGGGCATTTGCCTTGCACTCAGCCAACCACAGACAGACCGCTGTTCGATTCCCAGCATCCCATATGGTCCCCTAAGCCTGCCAGGAGTGATTTCTGAGTGCAGAGGCAGGAGTAAGTCCTGAGTACCACCGGGTGTGACCCAAAAACAAAACAAAACAAAAAATCTAGAACTCAAATCTGGGTTCCCAGAGAAGATTCACATAAAAGTTTAGGATCTCTAGAAGCCCCCTGCTTCTATGCAATAACATTCCTTTTATTTGTGTATGTGTGTGTGGAGAGAGTCACACCCAGGAGTACTCAGGGTTTATTCCTGACTCTGATCTCAGAAATTATTCCTGTCAGTGCTCAAGCAGTCAAAGGGATCCTGGGGATCAAAACTGGGTAGTGCAAAGACAAGTGTCTTAACCACTGTGCTCTCTCTTCTCAGCTCAACATTCCTTTTTTCTTTTTTGGTCAGATCAATATTCTCCCTGTCAAAGTAAGGCTGAAATTCTGAAAACTGCCTTTTAGTTCATTTCCATGTGTGATATGTACTCTCCTTGTCAGCAATTCTAACTCTTAAGATATGCCTAGAACAATGTTTAAATATTGAGGTTATAGATTTTCCTAGCCTGCCATAGGGTAAAGCTAAGTTTTTATAGCAGAAGCAAGGACTAAAATGTACTTGACTATAAAGGTAGCACTGAAACAACTACTTCTTAGATCCTATAATCATTTCCTACTAGAAATACCTCTTTTAAAGAAAAGGATGCATTCCAATCAAACACTTGCAACAATTTATTAGAGGAGTAATGACCTAGAAAGTTCCTGGATGTGCTCCAGCAGTGACAACTGATGAGTTGCTTCCATTTTTCCAATTGTTTTAGAACAGACCAGGTTCAGAGAGGGGCCAGTGTGTACAGAAGCATCATTGTAGCCTTATAATCTCATCCCTAAAGTTAGGATGACATTTTCTTACCTTATTAAAAATTCCTTTATATTTTTGAGTCAAAAGCAACAATATAGTGGTAGGGCACTTTCCAGTAGTAAACCCTGAGCACCACTGAATGTGGCTTCCAAACCAACTAAGCATATTCTAAATACTCTTGACATATTTATTGACAAAATCTCAGTTCTTGCAATTTGGCTAACTTTTAACATGTTGTTATATTGGGAAAATGCATTCCCAGAGATTGGCAAAGATATTGGCTTAGATGCTTCATTTCAAACAACTATTGAGATCATCAAGTGTTGTTATTCAGTATCATACTGCTATATAGTATTGCTATACAGTATGCAATATGGGAACCAATGCACAGAAGGAATTAATCACTCAGTACTGTAGAATCGATGTATGGGGTCATCTGTGCTCATCCTTTCATTTAGCCAGACCAGACCCTAAACCTGCTCTTGAAATAAATATCCTACTTCATTAGATACATCATCTCTCTTCTAGTTCACTTCCATAAATTGAATTCTATTCTTACATTTTCTTCACCTGATACTGATTATATATATTGTGTTTTCCTATAAAAATGAGGTCTTTCAAAAATATAACCTCTGACTGGTTCCAGAACTCTGAACAACCAACAGGGCTTACACAGGAGACAGGTGGGTAGGAATGGGCCAGGGAACCCTCCCTGCACTCCAACCTCAGACCCTAGTTCAGAGGGGGTAGATTGCAGGGACTCCCAGAGAACCTTTAGAAGTCATAGCAAGTGCCAACCCGGCCTCCTTCCCCCTAAAAAATAAAAAGCTAAATGATCAAATCAATTGATGCAAAGAGGGCATTTGATAAAATCCAACACTCATTCATGATGAAAACACTCAACAAAATAGGGGTGGAAGGACCTTGCTCAAAATAGTTACAGCTATCTCTAAGAAGCCCACAGCCAACATTATTCTTAACGGTGAAAATTTGAAAGTATTTCCACTAAGGTCAGTCACTAGACAAGACTGTCCACCGTCTCCACTCTTTTTAGACATAGTACTTGAAGTCCTAGCAATAGCAATCAGACAAGAGAAGGGAATCAAAAAATTTCAAATAGGGAAAGAGGAAGTCAAACTGTGTCTATTTGAAGATGATATGATGATATACAGCAAAAACTCTAAAGAGTCCACAGAAAAACTCCTAGAAACAATAAACCAATACAGCAAATTCCTCTAGGTCCTGCCCTAGAGGAATCTTTTTTTGTTTTGTTTTGTTTTAGTTGTTTGGGTCACGCCCCCTAATGTTCAAGGCTTACTACTGACTTTGCACTCAAGGATCACCCCTACTTTACCTCCTGCAGCCCCAGGTAAATTGAGTTTGAGATCCCTACCATCCAGAGGAGAAAGAGATCAAAGTGTCCATCCCACTTATAATGTTATCTAAAACTATAAAGTACTTAGGAAGCAACCTAACAAGAGAGGTGAAAGACTTTTTTCAAGAAAACTTCAAGATACCTCAGAAAGAAATGGAAAGGACCTAAAGAATTGGAGGAACATTGCATGCTCATGGGTTGGAAAAATCAATAACATCAAATGACCATCTTACTTAAACTACTATATAGATTCAATGCAATTCCTTTTATAATTCAAACATCATCCTTTATAGACTTAGAATAATAAATTATTAAGTTCCTATGGAAGT
>PVKC010009668.1:14772-26747 GCA_004027635.1 Crocidura indochinensis | reverse complement strand
CTTCAGGAAGTAACAGCTTTATTCATCCTAGCCACTACACGTGTGGCATACATCATAATCTTTTAAGCAGCTAGCCCTGCATCTTAACTTCTCTCAGCCATCTTTCCTCTGACCTTCAATTTAGAAGAGCTCCAATCCGGCAAAAGCCAAAGACAAAAGAGCTCTCCTCCTCTGGGTCAGAGCCCTTAAGTACCTTTCCCAGATCCCTCCCCGGAAATGGGCAGGGTCTGCAGCCAAATGGGCAGGTCTCAGTTACCTGTATTCCGGGGTGGAGCTACATATGACAATGTGAGAGCATTCTCTACAAAACTTGTGTTATGGAAATCCCAGCTCTCTCAGACAAACCTTTGCCATTTCCTAGCAAGCAAGGAATTTGTGGATGCAGGCATACCTTTCAGTGGTAAGAAATATGTTGATGCTATTTTTAAGCTAGAGAAGGAATTTGATCACAGATTTGCATACTTCAAAAAGCACAGAGCCACTTTGCAAATTTTTGTGGACCCCTTTTCCTTTGATGTGCAAGATGCCTCTCCTGTGCTTCAAATGGAGCTCATTGACCTGCAATGCAACTCTGATCTCAAAGCCAAGTTCAGGGAGGTTAGTGGAAAAGCAAAACATGCATGGGCAATTTTTGAGATAATTACCCCCCAGCTTCCCTGAGCTTTCCCGAATGTTCAAGCACACCATGTGTCTTTTTGGGAGCACATATTTGTGCGAAAAGTTATTCTCCACATTGAACTTCAATAAGTCAAAGTACAGGTCTAGACTTAATGATGATCATCTTCAAGCCATACTGAGGGTCTCAACATGCTTCCTCTCTAGAGCCAAATGTGGTTCAGATTTGTGAGGCTTGCACTGTCAAGTCTCTGGCAGCAAGGAATAGGCAAAAGATGCCATGTTCAGAAGAAATGTTCATGATCTTCACTCAATGTTCTATTCATGTTCAGAAGAAATAATTAAAACTGTTAATAATGACGTTTGAGGGCGTGTGTGTGTGTGTGTGTGTGTGTGTGTGTGTGTGTGTGAAATCCCTTATGCGGCCCTGCCTCACCCAGACTTTGCCTCCTGTGGCTCCAGGATAAATTGAGTTTGAAACCCCTATAGTAGACTCAGATGTAGGTTCCTAATTAAAAACCTGGCCTTTGTTACTGGGAGAGATCATCGCTATTTAGGAACTAACTCAGACCTTCTCCAATTGTCCACCTGTAAGGATCACCTGCTGTTTTTTTTTATAAATTTAGAGCATTCTTGTGCCCTTGGAATTTGAGATTCAAGATTCACAAAGAGCCATCCTCACCTTTTAAAAATCTAGCAGATTTCCAAGGTCCATGACTAACTGGCAACAGTTTCACATGGAGCAAACTGATTAAAAGTACACAAAGCTCCACTAGTCTCTGCTTTTAAAGGTGTTCCTAGATATTTATCCTTTTTAATATCAATGCAAATATTCTTATATTCTTAAATTGACACATTAATAAATATTTATCCTTTTTTATAAATTGATTCTTTAGATTTTCTAACTTTGTCTAGCTTTCTTAATAAAAACATAAATTGAAATTCAGTACTATATGAGAATAAATTAGTTATGACTTTACAATTATAGAAAAGTATTCCAAGAAACAACTTAAAGTCTATGCAATGCAACATTGACTTTTAGATGATTACAATACACAGTGAGTACACACGTTCAATGTTATTATGATAATTCATAAATTTGCATCATTTATTTATACAAATGTAAGCATTTTGTTTTTTATTACCTCACACAGGACCTATTTAGGTTGCCTGTGAATACAAATTAAGGACTGAGACAATCTTCTATAATGCATGATTTTTAACGATGAAATGCTAAAATTGATAATTTCATAATTTAACCTATGTAACCATTGTATCTGTAATTTAAATTAAAAAATTTAATTGGAGTTTTGCTATCAATGATTAATGTAAATTTGTAGAACACCTCAATTTTCTCAAGTACAATAAAGCCTATAAAATATTTAATAATGCAATTAAACTAAAATTAATAAATAATGTTAGTATTTTGCAAATAACTTAATTACCCCATCATTAAAAACTATTTTTGACTGTGAACAGAAAACATACTAATAAAATTGTGAACTTCAAGAAAAAAAAAACGATTAAGTAATTTTTTTTGGTTTGGGGGCTACATGCAGCAATGCTTAGGCATTATTCCTGGCACTACACTCAGGAATTAGAATAACTCCTGGCAGTAGTTGGAACCATATGGGATGCTGGGGGTAAAAACCCAGGTTGTTCATATGCAAGGTAAGCTCCATACCCACTGTACTATCTCTCTAGCCTAATTATGAAGTAAATTTTAAAATAAAATCAGTGCTACTACAAAGGATAAAGTGCTTGTTTTTTCATACTACTGACCCTTTAACAAATATGGTTCTCTTAATCACATCCAGAAGACATCCCTAAGTGTACAACCAGAAATAAGTCCTGAGCATATTCGGGTTTGGTCCAATCCCCCACCACAAAATAAACCACTAGGAGTGGTGGAAGTGAATATGAAGAGGAGGGACCATCTAGGGAGGAGGGGGAGGAAAGGCAATAAAAGTTGTGTGACATGGGACAAACTATAATGTGTGCCCAGGCATCAATCCTGACTTCCTGAGAACTCCCTTTTCCTTTCCAAACCTTTTTAATATTCGTGTTGTGGCTGATGTATATATATATATATATACATATATATGTATATATATATGTATATATATATAGCAACTCACCATGTTTAGGTGAACCCATGACACTAGGCATATTACCCATCTAACAATAATGATGGAGGAAGAAGGTGACAGAAAAGGAGAAAATAAGTGCAAAGAATCAGGAGAAGGAAGGAAGGAAGGGATCGTAAATGAGAGAGAGAGGATAGGAGAAGAAAGAAGATGGGAGGGAAGTGGCCAGAGGAAAACTGGAAACTAGGGGAAAGAGAAGTGGAGAGAGAGGAAAGGGAAAGAAGATATGATCACATCCCTACTAAAAGCATAATCTACATATAAAACTAATAAAATTATTAAAAACTATACCACAATTACATATAAAAATCTTAATAAATTGTAAAATTTGGATTGTATAAAATAGTTATTTCAATTATCTCAAACCACAGAGACTGGCATGCATCAAAAAGAACAAGAACAGTCAGTACTGATGTGGATGTTGGGAGAAATGAACTACAAAGTCAGGGGAGAGGACAGTGGGAAACTTGGGGACATTGGTGGTAGGAAATGTGCAGTGGTAAAGAATTTGGACATTGTATGACTTAAGCTCAATCTTGAACAATTTGGGGTGGGGTTTGGTGGGGTTTTTTTCTTAATTTTATTGAAACCATTGTGATTAACAAAGTCCTTCACAGTTGAATTTCAAGCATATGGTGACAATGAATTAGGACCATTCCAATCACCAGTATTGACCTCCCTTCACCAAAATTCCCAATATGCATCCCATAACTACAACTTTATCCCCCGGGCCTGTCAGTATAACAGGCCCACTTTAAGTTTAGATTGTTATAGTTTCGGTCTCTTTATTCTAGCTTTATTGACTTTGACTTTAGTTCTGTTCATTTTTTTGTTTAGTTCAACTTTTTATAAAAAGAAATAATTTCTTTACTTAAGCACAATGGTTACAAAAATTATCATAATTGGGTTATAATCATAGTATGCACACACTCCTTTACCAGTGCAAATTTCCTACCACCATTATCCCCCTACTTCCTACCTCCCCCACTCCTGCCTGTCTAAAGATAGGCATTGTATTTCTCTATTTTTGTCAATCACGAACAACTTTGTAACTGAAAAAGCAATAGCTGTAGTATGAACAACCTTGTAAACCATAGTGTTTGAATATTTTAATATCAAAAAATAAAAATTAATTCGTTTACTATTATTACTATTTACTATAAATTTATTTTACTAATATCAAAATTATAATAAATAAACATATAAGAAATGCCAACTAAGTTCCAGAGACTGAATTTCTCCAGGAAGTATCTCTGCTCCTTCAATATGTTCATGGGCCCCTACCCGCTCGGTGCACAGAGAACTCATCATAATCTCAGACATTGGTGATCTGTCCTGTGGTCACTACTAGTCTGGTAAATATGTTCGCTTTGAATTGGTAGTGGAAATACTTCAGTGTGCACCACAGAAAAAAATTAATTATACTAAGTTGGCTTTATTTGTTAGAGAGAATATCTTTACTTTTAAAAGAATACATATCAGTGTAACATAGACATAGCATAGACATTGTGCATCAAAGTAGATCTAATATCAACTATAATCAGCAATATTGTTATCAGCCTGTTTCTGGGAGTGAGTTTATTGCAAATTTCCTGTTCTGTTTCACTCACTGCTGCCTTAATTGAACATTGATTGTTTTATATAGATTCATTTTTTCTATTCATTTTTCTATTGAAGAGAGATAACTCAGCCCAACTATATCCTATTCCAAAAATAAAATGTGACAGCTCACACACCACTTAGTGTTCAATAATGCACTAATTCGCTTCATATATTAAAATGAAATTGAGCTGGAAGTTAGGACATCTGTATTCCAGAGCTCCCATCTACAAGGAGGTATTAATGTATAGCTCAGATTCCTCTATTCTGTCTTTCCTAACCTACAAAAGGATTATTCAGAATTTAACATAAACTAAGCACATGGAGTGGACAAGATGGTAAGTATCCCTACTGTGAGGCAAAAGCAAAATAAAAGAAATTGAGATCATGAAAAAAAAATCAAAATGTGAACTGAAAATGGTATTTTCCTTGGTTTGACACTGAAAAAAGAACATGAAAATTTATTATCAGTAAAAACATCAACAATGTCTTACATATATCATGAACAATAAAGGTTATAATTAACTTCAGACACTAAATCATTTTTATTTTTTAATCCCTATCAAATTTGAAATAATAGTTTATAGAAAAACATACCTACCAATAATTGTTACATATATATATATATATATATATAATGTTCACTATAGTATTTAAAGGCAGTGCCTTACCTATAAAGTGTAAAACTTTTCTCTTTGGGAGTATATTATGACACCCTATCATCCAGTGTCATTTCACACCTATTCAAAAGCACCAGGCTAGCATACAACTCTCCATAATAATAACCATTAAGTAGACTAAAATCTTCATTGTACTATTCCAAATTTATATATCACAAAGTAATATTCACATGTTAATGTATAGGTCTTACAAAATTGAATTAAATAAGCCAAATATATACTAGGCTCTTTTATCCAAATACATAAAAAAATCTATAACCAATTTACTAGAAATATAGAGAAGAAAACAAATAAAGTATTTAGAAATCTTTAGCCGTGTTATAAGACTATGATGACTTAAAAAATAGAATATTTAATAATAATTTAGAATATTTTAATCAAATAAAATAAACAAAGCTGATCCACTGCCTAGCTAAGCAATAGCTAATTCCTAAGCTATAGGAGAATCAAAGATTCTAATAATGATGAGAGTTCTTCTTGGTTATTTTTGTGTCATATTTTAATTCTTCAAGTTTTTAGAAATGCATTAATAGTCAAATCAGTAACAAAAACATAACCATTCTATTGTTATTACAGAGTTGGAAATTAGTCTGTGCTTTTCTTTTATTGGAGGCAAAATCACTCACATTTTCTTTCTATACCAGAAGTAATTGCTTCATTAGGACCTCCAACTGTTTAGACACTTATTATTGTCCTAATGGCACACGTCAGAGAGCTAGTGAAGAAATCCAACCATTTTCAAAGCTTCTAATAAGAATACCTCTGAAACTTCTATCATTGCATCTCTAGAGGAAGACTCTTAATTGAAAACTTGACTTTTAAAAATTATCTCTTTGCTGTTTCATAATCTTAAAGAGATCACAGTTGGTATAATGCTAATTTGAAATATTTTAAATATGCTGAGACTAAAAATGACCACTCTTAATAGTGAGTTCAAACAAAGTACTAATCTCTTTGAGGACCAATCCAGTATTCAATAATTAATAGGCATATTTTTATTATAATTGGAGTACTGAAAAAATACACCTGGGCAATTTTTAGAAATCACAGACCTGTTAATGTGACTTAAGAAATATTGAATACTTGACATTTAATGAGTACACTAATGTGCCTACATGCACTTGATTGAAGTAAAAAATTGTAAAGGAAATCACCTCACCACAAAGTCAAAGTGAAAGCCTCTTTAGATGTCTCTTTCCTCGGGCTACCTTAACTCATGGGGCGCCTTCTCCAAGAGATGAGAACCTTTGCTGGGAACTGAGAGCCAGGGCCCCCAGCAGGTTGTGTCCCTGCGTGATCAGGCTAAGCTGTGGCCCTTTTCAGGTGGACAAAAAGGAAGGCTGAGGGCCAAGTGATGGGCCCTGTGTGAATCCATGTTTGTCAGATAGCTCAGTGAATACCTGGGCCCTGGAAGGCCCACACATCTCACAGCAACTCAGAATGCCAGGAGGGTCAGCGCTGAGGAAAAACGAAGAGGATCAGGAAAGGGCTCTGTAATGGAGCTTGCCCCCTCACAGCTACAGTCCTAGAAAAGGGGTGCTGCCTCACTACATTTCTGGAAACCTAACAGGACACTGCAGATCCCTGTGAGGTGAGAAGCTGACAAGAGCTCTACTCTTGGGGAGGACTGGATACTGTAACAGACATTTTGGAGCTACCTGAGACATGTAGGTTATCCCACTGACACACTGTTTTGTGTTTTTTTTTGTTTTTAATTAATAATAATCAATAACAATTTATAGCCATGGTTACAAAAATGTTCATAGTTTGGTTTCCATCATTGAAATTACAACACACTTCACCACTGTAATTCCCCCTCCCCTGTCCACCAATATTCCCCATTTCTCTCATCTCCCAGCCCCTGCCAGTCACCAACACAAGCATTCTAGTTCTCTTTCTCACTGTCATTGTCATAATAGTTATTAATGCAGTTATTTTTTTAACTGTGCTCACCACTCTTTGTGGTAAGCTTCATATCATGGACTGGTCTTTCTGGCCCTCATCTTTATTTTCTCTGGGTATTATTACCATACTGTCTTTTATTTGTCTTAAATTCCATGAATGAGACTATTCTGTGCCTATCTCTCTCCCTCTGACTCATTCACTCAGTATAATAGTCTCCATATCCATCCATATCTAGGCAAATTTCTTGACTTCATTGTTTTTCTAACAGCTGTGTACTATTCCTATAGATAGATATATATAGATAGGTAGAGATAGATATATGTAGATATATATAGATGTTGTTGGGAATCTGAGTTGTTTCCAAGTTTTAACTATTGAAAATAGTACTGCAGTGAATATAGGCATGCAAAGGACATTTCTATACTGTTTTAGTGTTCCAAAGGCACATCCCTAGTAGTGTTATTGCTGGATCAAATGGGAGCTCAATTTCCAGTTTTTTTTTTTTTTAAGAATATCCATATTGTTTTCCAGAAAGGCTGGAATAGAGGGCAATTTCCACCAGCAGTGAATGAAAGTTCTTTTCTCCCCTCATCCATGCCAGCACTGGTTGTTCTTTTTTTTGGGGGGGGGGCACACCCAGTGATGCTCAGGGGTTACTCCTGGCTATGCGCTCAGAAGTTACTCCTGTCTTGGGGGACCATATGGGAACCAGGGGATCGAACCACGGTCCGTCCTAGGCAGCGCAGGGAAGGCAGGCACCTTACCTCCAGCGTCACCGCCCGGCCCCCGGTTGTTCTTATTCTTTGTGATGACACACTGATTTTAGGTACCCTCTCTCTTTCATAGCTTTCTCTCTTTTTCTCTTTCTCTTTTTCTCTCTCCTCTCTCACACACTCTGGCAAACACTCTCTCCTCTCTCTCACATACAAACTCACACACTCTCCTACTCTCTCCCATCTCTCCCCCTCTCTCTTCTCTCTTCCTTCCCTTTCTCTTTCCCAACACCTCACTCTCTCTCATTGTTTCCCTCCTAACATTTCTCTAAATTTCTATCAATAAAAAACATTTGCTTCACTTTTCAAAAGATAGGCTGTTGAATGCATTATCCCAGATGAAGGTTTTTCAGCAGAAGGTGAGTACACCTGACGTCTACATTTTTCAGCATTTTTTCCCACAGACTCCACCCCCTTCACTGTAGTTCCCTTCCCTGCTTCTAGCCTAAAGGAAATACTGCCACCAGGGACTCAAAGGATCAGTGCCAAGCTGTACACATCTGTTTCTGGGATAACTAGTGGCAGAAGCACATTCTCAAGAAAGCAAAAGCAGACAAGTTTTTACACTTTGAAACTACATGACTTTTCCTTCCTATCAGAAGTCTTAATTGTCATGTGCACAAAGCTGTTGATACTGCATCCTCAGGAATCAGATGTCTCCCTGTTCTCTGGTTCTGTGCATATATTCTTTCTTGTCTTTAAGTTACAACTCTGTAAAAATAGCAAAAGCATTGCCTGTACAACTCTTCCATTCAGTGGATAAACTTGTTTAAAGTAAACTTTCTTGCAATTCTGTATTTGAAAAGAACAGTTAAAGGCCTAACTTGGCAGAGGGTAGGGGGCTTTCAAGCTGTACCTAGAAGACCTGGGTTCTATCCAGCAATTCTTGACCAATCAGACCAATTACTCAATGCTAAGGCCTGAAAATGCAATGCACAATGTTAAAGATACCCAGGCCTTTCCAGCAGTAATGTAAGTCTCAGGGCTACTTAGCTCAGAAACTTCCAGGTCTTCCTTCGGAGTCACCCTTAGCAGTGTCCAGAGAACTCCAGATCATCCCCTATGATGTTCAGGAACCTCATTCAGGAGACTGGAATCAAACACTAGTCAACACTTCTTACTATCTCTGAGTCCCAAGACTCAACTTTTATCACCAACTAATATTTGGTAATAAACCTAAAATGCATCTTGACTTAAATAACCTACCAAATGTACTTACACATCACTTCATTGAGGGATAATTTCACTATTCAATTATTACTTTTCCATCCGGCACTTAAGTCCTGGATTCCTGCTAAGAGGAGAATGACAGGGAATGCCGAGATAGCTTGGCAGATGTTAGTTCAGAATAATATCTGTGTTGCTGCTTTATTCAGGCAGCACAAGTAGACACTCATAAAATTATACTAGATACAAGAAAAGCTGTCACTACACATTGTCTGGAACAGAAGCAATGATTTAAATTAATATGGTAAGAAAAGTAAGTGACTCCTGACCAAAATAGCACAATCTCACAAAACAAGTTCTGTCTATCAAGAAATCAATTTACAAGTATGGGAGGAAACAGGCAACTGCTCACCTTCCTTTCTTCAAATACCTAATTAGTGATGTGGAAAGTACATAAAAGTATTGGAATAAATAAAGTGTTTAAAATTGAAATACAGTTGTCATGGAAGTTCCTGGAGTTCTAGTAGTAGAAATGCTCAATTTTTCGCTCTTAACATTTTCTAATTCTATAAATCAATGAGTGTTTGCTCTATATCATATTGTATGTCTGTGTGTATGCATGTGTGCACACATGTTTAGGGAGTTGTTACGGGTTGGGATGAGTTTATCTGCACTGTCGCTTGAAATACATAAAAATGCTCAAGATTCCCTTCCAATGTCTGGGGTATGTTCAAATTTATTACTCTCCTCTGAAATCTTTGAAAGGAAATTAGCCCCTATGCAGCTATAAGGTATCAAATATTATATGCTCTGAAAATAACTCAAAGTAAAAAACTGAAATAAGGTAAACCTGTACCTACTTTATTCAATACAAATTCCTCATGAAAGTTCAGCCATGGAGAATAAGCCATGTTGAATTATATTTGCTTGTGTGTACCTATCACCGATGCCATTAGAGTTCCTCAGTTCTCAGTGGCTTAGAAAGCTGAGGGAGGATTTATGATTCTACTGGGGGGTAATTAAAAATAAGAAAGAATAGGAGCATTCAGTTTGTTCACAGTGTATTAGCTGAGGGGAAAATATCAAGATATATGAACTACTTTGCAGCTATTTATAAAAAAGGAAATAGTGATTTCTGAAATGTGGATGGTACCAGAGAGCTTCATATTAAGTGAAGTAAGTCAGAGTGAAAAAGACAAATATGATGACCTCTATCATATATGGTCTTAGAGAAATAAAGGAAAGGAATGGAAAGTGACCAGTGATAACAAATCCTTGAACTTTATCTGAGCTGAGGTTATCAAGCAGAGACTAGATATATGAGTTGTAACATTATGACCATGGTGGAGGATCTCGGGCACTTTAGTGGTAGTGAAGGTATTAGTAGCTCTGCACATCCAAATGTCAATGTAAATACTCTTATAATCAGGTTACCTAAATTACAATACTTTGAGGGGGGGTCACACACGACGGTGTACAGGGGTTACTCCTGGCTCTGTGCTCAGAAATCGCTCCTGGCAGGCACAAGGGACCTTAAGGGATTCCAGGATTTGAAGTACCATCAGACCTGGATCAGCTGCATGCAAGGCAAATGCCCTACCACTGTGCTATCTATCTCTCCAGTCCCCTACATTACTTTTTTAAAAATTTTTTAAAGATTCTTCTTGGTCATGGCAATGGAGATTGGGGTTAAGGAATCAAGATATAATTATTCGAAACAAAAAATTTGTAAGCCAAAAAACAATACCTGTGGTTTTTATAAAATGACAGATTTAGAAAGTTTTCTGTTGAGGTTTGTGACTTACATCTACATTCAAAAAGACAAAGGGAGACTAGACATGGATGTGGCTCAGGAGTTGAGTGCATGCTTCACATGAATGTATGGGGAGAATGTAGTAAAAATCAGAGAAAAGAAAAGCATAGCCACCCACACAGGACAGAGAGAAGCTTGGTATGTGTGAGCGATATTTGGCAGTGAGCAAGGTGATTGCTTCCCATAGCAGATGGCTATTTCCTTTTCATGATTGACCCAGAATCTGTGTCTCTCCTGCTTTTTTTGACATTTTCTCCTTCTATGCAATGTGTATCTGGCATTAAATGCTACCCAGCCCTTTCAGCCTCATCTCACAGTCTCACATCAGAATTAAACAGAGGAAAATAGATTCTTCTTGCCATATCACCAGACTACAGACTACACCCTCCCCTTTACCTTTCTACCCTTATTATTCTATTTCCAAGTTCAGATAGGCATATAGGTCCCCAAAACCTTCATATTCCTCTAGAAGTACATTAGCATCAGCGCCTGCAAAGCTCTCAGTAGAAGTAGGTTGCATCCCCTTACCTAGGATTCTGAAATTTTCTATAGCCTCCCACTTCTATACTTGAAACGAAAGGCTGAATAAGATTGAAAGATGAAACCATATTTCCAGAGAATCTCACCTGGTGAGGGTCAGGGAACATTCACAGTAACACTGACAACAGTCAGGTAGCCTTGAGAGGGAGGGAATTTTCAGGTGCTGACAAGACAGAAAAAGAGCCCTATGTCTTGTTTTGTAACCTTGATATCTTTAACTTTCACACCATGCCCCCATCTTCACAGGGCTCCTGTTCAGTTCCTAAGACTTCCTTTTTTCCCCATCTGTTGTTCTCTGGCTTGCCCTTACTCAGAAACTTATACTGGGGTAACAGCAAATACTTTCAGGAGCAACCAGATTGCTAGCATCTCTGTGCATGATGCTAGTAGCTGAGAGCCCCTGTGTTGAAGGACCACAGGACCTGCAGTGCCAGGAAACTGCACAGGTTTGAAGCAAACCTACCCCTAAAAGGACTCAAACATTTGCCCATTTCAGAAGCCTGGCTGGCTGTCAAAGCAAATTGTAAGAATAATAGCTACCACAGGATTTCTGGCATTTCCTATCATTGTGGGGAGCAAGTGAATGTAAATGTAGGACATTAGTGAAAGTCCTCAGGTCTCCACCTATCAGACATACATGTAAGAAGCAGCAGGATTAAAATCTACATTTAAATTTCCATGAAAGATCAATGTGGCTACTGTGCATTTAATAAGCTACTTTCTTACAAAGTGGAAG
>PVKC010009668.1:0-14672 GCA_004027635.1 Crocidura indochinensis | reverse complement strand
GACCTTTTGCATGAAAGGCAAATGCCTTACCTCCATGCTATCTCCTGGGCCCCTAAATGCTTCCTTTCAACCTATTAATTAAAACTGCTTCTAGGAAAAATATAGCTAAAGGAATGGGTAAATAAAAATATCTTCAAATAAAATCTCTTCAAAGAGATGAATCGATGTGATCTTATAGACAATTAATAAAAAGAGACTCATTAAAAAGGAGGCCATAGATATCCTTGGAAAATACTATGAGCATTTCCTATTAGAAAATGTCTGTTAACCAAATACTCATGGAAAATATTCACTAAATATGAAGATAAACTTTTTGTCAGTGGAGGCTGCTCTGCTCATTGTATTAGATATCTACAACCTTCCTAGCTTCTCTCCATCCCATACACTCATGGGACCTCTGTCAGATTATACCCACACCACAAAATTTCCTAAACTCAATCTGGAATATATTTTGGTAAAAAATCTTACTGGAATGACATTAAAATTAATATACATAGCAAATTCCCTAGTGTAAGTAGTGAGCAGTAGTAATGAAAAGTGGGAGAAAAGATTGTTTTTAAAAATGTAAAAGGGGGGGCCCGGGAGATAGCATGGAGGTAAGGCATTTGCCTTTCATGCAAAAGGTCATCGGTTCGAATCCCGGTGCCCCATATGGTCCCCCGTGCCTGCCAGGAGCAATTTCTGAGCATGGAGCCAGGAGTAACCCCTGAAGCACTGCCGGGTGTGACCCAAAAACCAAAAAAAAAAAAAAAATGTAAAAGGGAGGCTCATAAACACATTTGCTATGTTTGCATAAGGCCAGCTTCATAGACTCACTTTTTTCTCAAAAAGAAATGTAAATCAAGCCAGGAAAAACTATAGGTACACCAGTCACTCAACTAGTAGCTGGTGATCTCGAGAAGAGAGGGTGGACCCCCACCTCTGCCAAAGTCATACTGCTGCATTCATCACCCATATAGTCACTTTGTGGATGGTCCTGCTTCACACTCCTCTACAATTCTCTGCATAGACACCAATCTGACCAAACTTTGGTATGTAGTACTTGGACTGATATAACCAGGACTCTTTTGGAGTGAGTGCAAGCAACCCTCACCTCACATCTTTCTCCTATCAGGAGGCCTGAAAGCTGAGAACATGCCCCACAAAAGCCAGTTTCCATATCAGTGCTTTGAATTCTTGACAACTTCGTTTGTTTAATTTTGTAATCCTATAGGAACACACTACTTCAGATGCCAATATATAGATGAGGTCTATATAAGATAAGTTTCAAAAATTTGCTTGCTGCTGTACTTATGCTTTCTTTCTTTTTTAAATTTTATTCTTTTTATTTTTTTCTTTGTTCATTTTTAATAACTTTGCTCTCACTTCATCTAGAAACAAATGTATTTCCTACTGGCCTCATTGGAGATAAAATGATTTTCACCAAAACAATTTTTTTTGGTTTGGGCCACACCCGGTGATCCTCAGGGGTTATTCCTGGCTATGCGCTCAGAAGTTCGCTCCTGGTTTGGGGGACAATATGGGAAACCGGGGGATCGAACCACGGTCTGTCTTAGTCTAGAGCAGGCAAGGCAGACACCTTACCTTCAGCGCCACTGCCCGGCCCCCTACCAAAAATATATTAAGGGGAGAATCTTATTTCCAGACCCACAGGAATAAAATATCCCTTGTGTCCAATATGGGAATAAAATATCCCTTGTGTCCAATATGCTGGCCACCAGGTATTATCATATCCATACCAAGCAGTACAAGACAGCTCAGTCAAATTATTTATTCATCTGAACTCCAAGTGTATAGTTTTAAAATTAGTTTATAAATTATGGACCAAAGAAATCAGCTAAGGCTCTTGCCTTGCACATGGTTGACCTTGGTACTCTGATCACCACCAGGAGTGACCCATAGCACTGAGACTGCTGTATTCCCCCAACAAATCAAAACTACAATTCATGTGCTAGACATCCTTCTACGGTTGATGTTAGATGAATTCACTAAAAGACAACTGATCTGTTCCTAGTCTTTTTCATCTTTCCCCACAGAGGTCTTATTTCAATCATCTATCTCCTTTGAAACTAACTTACCATAAATCTTTCCTTGAGTAAATAAATGTACATGCATCCTCTGTATTCTATCATTTCCTTTCAGATACAAAATATGCCATTATCTAATGAAAAAAGAAGCAAATCTGTTCACAAATCCCTATCATAGCTCAAAGCAAACATAAAATTATGAAAATGTCTTACATTTATTTTTATGCCTTGATTATTTTATCACATTAGGTATTTCAGATGAATTACCACCTAGGTTCTCCTGTCAATGTCAATGTCTGAAAGTCTGCCGGGAAAGCCTGTAACCATGACCACCTGCCTGAGCACACACTCCAGATGCCGAATGCTTGTTAGATGGAGCAGGGTCTCATCTCCTTTCACTTCTCATCAAATTCCCATCAGTCTCACTTGCTCAGTTTTACTTTTCTACTTCCCCAGGAAGTTAACAATTTCAACACTGAGTGCAGCCACATCTCTTAATGTCAAGGTCAAAAACAATATTTTTCTCCTAGAGCTAGCTTAAAAAACTAAACTGGTGATATTATGCCCAGGCTTATTGATCAATTTTGCTGTCTGTCCATCATTGATAAAAATCAAACTCAACCCACCAAGATGGAACACCCCACACCCTGCAGGGTTTTCACTCTTTGATAGGAAAGTAAATTGGTCAATTTGATGCAGAACACAGAATGCATGCTTGTTTGGATTTTATTTTGCACTTGCTTCTTTTATACTCTCATTTTCACTCTATTGAAATAATGTTATCCTTGCCTAGAATAACTACACTGAATCATCAGAGGATCTGTGTAATTTTTACATTGCCCATGGTTGGGCATGAGCAGACAAGCATTCTCTGGAAATGCATAATCTGAGGCAGACAAGCTCTCCTTCCTTCTGGTTTCCAAAATTTGTGTCACATTTACTGATATGTTGACATGGTCACTTGCACAAAATTAACCCCTATACCCAAAACCAATTAACACAAGATCATGTAGGTTTTAAGGGGATCCCACTGAAGTACACCCACAACTTGAGATTCTTCTGGTAATGGAAGAAGTCTGTCTGAGGTGCCATCACTATTTCTGGTATTGTAGAACTCTTGTACCTGGCTGTTTCATGTAGTGACAGAATCAGAGCCTTGAGGCTTTGGAAAGTATGGTTTGAGCAAATAATGGTTTATCCCATTGCTGTTTATCCCATAGCTGCTCTCACACACATGAGGTGAAGAATTGGTTCGTGTATCAATTCCCCCGATAGTGTACCTGCTGTATAAATACAGATGAGAGTCCCTCCTTTCATAACCATCCTTTTATGAAAAAATAAGACACAAAACTTACCAGTCTTGTAATTAGAGAGACAGTAGAATGGATAGGGAGTTTACCTTGCATTGTTCCCCATATAGTGCCCAGAGCCCCAAGAGTGATCTCTGAAAGCATAATTCTCAAAGCACAGTAAATCCTGAGTACCACTAAAGTGAACTAAAAAAATATAAATGCATATATATTAAGACATAAAAACCTTCCTACCCAGAGGTATACTGTCATAGTAGTAAGGGGTTACTAGATAAAGCACAATTATCTTCAGCATTTTATAAGCATTTAAACACAGCTGTAACATAATGAATGTGAGAGACATTCCCTTTGTAGCTGTTCAAATCTATACTAACATGCTTATGTCCCACCCATTACAGCCAGATGTATACAAAAATGTTGCAACTCCTATAAGCATCCTAACTAAAAAAAATATGTGAGCCACACAGCCAGAAAACACAGCCTAGCAAATGTTTGTGAATACCACAGTCAGTTTGTGAGATACCACTGTGTATCTCACATATGTAGGCCCTGACAAGGATATGTACAAGCACAACTAAAAGAGCACAGACTTTGACAATCACTTTGACCAAGCATGTGATTATCACAATCAGAGGTGAAACTCCAGGCAAGAATCACAACCAGGTTGTTGCAATAAGGAGAGAAGTGAATATGCCAAGACCAAACAGGTGTAGGACCACTAAGTAGTTAGCTAGGCACCACTTATTCTGGCAGCCCCGGGAGGTGAGGGAGAAGTATATGGGAGGTAGGACGGGAATGGAGGTGGAGGGAGGACAATTCGGTGATGGGAATTCCCCTGATCTTATGTTAGCATGTACCTAAAATATTATCGTTAATGATATGTAAGCCACTATTATTAAAATAAAAATATTAAAAAATTAAAATAAATAAAATTAAGTAAACAATTGTTTTTAATTTATCTGGAATGTTACCTCCAAATGCCTCCAGAAACATAATCACTTCCCCTCCCTCACTGGGATACATATTGATGTCTCTGAAGACCCCATTGTGTTAGGGGTTTCTCCTCTGTGATCATTAGAAACATGGTCATATTTCTAAAAGTTTCACTTAACTTTTATATAGAATTTCTGACCCTTTCTAACTTAAAGAATCCCTGACAACTCAGTCTTTGGTACCCAGCTGAACATCCAAACACAAATTTCCTTTCTGCTTATTTTTTATTTGGTACTAAACTTGGTGGTTCTAAAAGCTTATCTCTGGATTCATGCTCTACAGTCACTCCTGCATGCAGGACATTATTTAGACCTTGTATGATAGCTTCAACCCCTCAAATGTAAGTTCTTATGTTGGTATCTTATTAAATAAATTACCAGGATTCTTCACAAAAGGAACTGAGAGCCAAGAACTTCTTTGTTGCTCCTGAAATTTCTAGAAGATTTTGGAAGCTGGTAAAAACTGTCTAAGAGGATCCAGTTTTAGGAGACATCCTAGAATAAATATGGAAAATTGGTATTATCATATTATTTTTAAGCCACCTATTAAGTCTGATCCAAATGTTTTATTTATGGTAATGTAAACTAGAAGCTCCACAGTAATAAAAATAACATAGGTATGGAAAGTCTCCCACAAGGTGTTGCTTAGTTAGAAAGAACATTCTTGTTTACAATTTTAGTTGCCACCAAATCTGAGAGTCAGCTTACATCATATAGAATAATTTCTATGAAAGTCTAAATTATTCTCACTAGCTCCTATTTCTATTAACTACTTGCTGAAATCACCAGTGAAAAATAGGTAAGACATGAAAATTGTATATAAATGAAGAGGGGTCTGGGAGTCTGGTGAAGACTGGAAAAATTACAGAGCGAAAGCTATAAGCTATCTGGCAAATGACTGAAGATCTAGAAAGAGCAGCTTCTGTTTCTTTAAAATACTTTGAAATTCATGACCTATCATATCATATGTATAAAAAATGGCACCATTTGTGTGTCTTGTATACTTTATGCTTATTCTACTGGGGGCAGATATTCTGTACATTTCCTACAAAAAGCCACAAGTTACTCTAAGCTATTTACAATGATTTTACAAAGCCTTTTGAACATAATTATGTGGTCAACTATTATAAAAACATGTGGAGTTAGGGTGACAATTATCTATGTAGTCACATACACAAATGGCAATTAGAAAGGATAATTGTATGGCGTTAAGAAGCAAGAAACCAGTTGATTCCCCATTGAATAAAGTCTAGATTCAACTACTCAACTCAGTAACAACAAGGGAAAATATATGATCATTGTATCCCAGAGAAGTTAACTAATTTCTTTAACCAACTAATATATCACTGTGTGATAATTTCAAGGGGTTATGTGCTCTAAAGTCCTTGCCTTTTCCAGTTATTTGAATCTATTGTTGTGAGGTATGTTCCAGTATGTAGTTGTTTTTGTATGTGGGAACAGGGGCAAAGGAAGACTTGCTATAATAGATGAGGTAACGTTGATGGGAAACTTTGTGGAAAAACTTACTATTTCTTATAAACCTTTACAAATGCCTCTTAGATCAATAAATTCCAAAGATAGAATTCAAAATACAGAGAAAACTCCCCTATTATCTGGAGTCTCTCACAACATAAGCCTCTTTCTTGTACAAGTTAATATAAAAATCTTTCTTGTATCAATTAATATAAAATAGAGAGAATAGGTAAAAGTATATATAAAACTGGAACCACCTCAAGCTCAATGAATTTGAGTACTTGTTTTTAATGTAAAAGGCCTGTTTTTTATTTACAGCATTGCATGATCCTCTGAGCACCATCAAGTATGACCCCAAGCAACTAACTAGAAGTAGTCCCTGATGGGGGATTAACCCCAAGGGTCCAAAAACCTACTCAGAAAAGACATTTGGACTTCTAAACAACCTTGAACAAATGAGTGGATGAAGAAACCATGGCATGTATACACAATGGAATATTACCTGGTTTTAAGAAGCAATAAAATCATGCAACTTGGGGCCGGAGTGGTGGCAAAAGTGTTAAGGCATCTGCCTTGCCCTTGCTAGCCTAGGATGGACTGCGTCCATATATGAACTGTGGCATCCCATATGGTTCCCCCAAGCCAGGAGCAATTTCTGAGTGCATAGCCAGTAGTAAGCCCTGATTATCAAACAGGTGTGGCCCAAAAACCAAAAAAACAAAAAAAATCATGCAACTTGCTGCTACATGGATGGATCTCTATATAGTATCATGATATGTGAAGTTATATAGAGGCCAGACAAAATAATCTCTACCACATGAAGGAAATTAAGAAAATTTAGTAGGCTATTAAAAAAAACTCAAGTGGCAATTGAAATTGAGAAGTATTATTTAGTAAAATCCTAACCTCAGTGGATGTTGTAGGATTCTAGAACAGTGATGGGAGGAAGTGAACACTATGGTGGGTCGTGTGATGCTGCAATGTTTTAAGCATGAAACCCTACATTATAGGTTTATCAAAACTGTGAATAATTGTGCCAAAAATAAAATTATAATGTATATGTAAAAAAGGGACTGGAGAGGTGGTGCTAGCGGTAAGGCATCTGCTTTGCAAGTGCTAGCCTAGGATGGACCAAGGTTCAATTCCCTGGAGTCCCATATGGTACCCCCAAGCCAGGGGCGATTTCTGAGTGCATAGCCAGGAGTAACCCCTGAGCATCAAATGGGTGTGGCCCAAATAAAATTATAAGTAAAAAAAAGATCTATAG
The DNA here is from genome assembly GCA_004027635.1 of Crocidura indochinensis. Taxonomy (NCBI): domain Eukaryota; kingdom Metazoa; phylum Chordata; class Mammalia; order Eulipotyphla; family Soricidae; genus Crocidura; species Crocidura indochinensis. The sequence goes on along the minus strand of PVKC010009668.1, from coordinate 7,603 downwards.
GGTGGGGTCAAAAAAGTACCTAGTGTATACTATTATCCATTTCAGAGTTCATTGTTTATCATCTGGCTGAATCTTTATTTAGTCTTTCATTTGTTTCCCACTGATTTACCATTATTGTTGATCCCAGCTTCCCTCCCGATCAATGTGCATATCATAGTTGGGTTTTGCCATATTCTTAATGAATAATGACTTTACATTTCCATCCTAGAGAGATGTGAAATATAATTCATAAGTTTCTAATACAAGTATTATTTTTCTTCTAAGATTAAGGCTATATTAAATGCATTCTTTTAATCTACAGCAGAGTGGATGAATTTCAGGAATAAGGGGAAATTGTTGCTGCCTATTAGTTCAAAAGTCCTGATCTGTCATTTATTTTATGCCACATGTTACCAATGTTTTGGTAAAATATATATATCAAATATCAAATATCTTTATATCAAATATAAAGAAAGAAGTTCTATATATAAGTTCAAATATAAAGAAAGAAGTTTGGGTATGAAAAGTATAGGGTAGGAAAGAGGTACAAACAGTGAGCTACAAATAATGAAAAAGTTCCCACAGATACCGATAAAAAGGATCCTTGTATCAGTTTGAGTGATTGATTATTTCTGCTTTGATTGGTGATAGAAAAGCATAAACATTTCTAATATAATAATTGCTCACTGGACATAATTTGCATAATTTTAAGTAAGCATGCAGTCTTCTGTGATTCTTATATCACATATACTCTTCAGTATTTATTCATAAGTACTCTTGAACTAGCAGAAGTTGACAGATGTTAGGATTTAATTGTGTCCTTGTAATTGGGGCTAAAAAAAAGTTATAATACAGTTAGAATTTTTTAAGAAGCTGCATGATCATAGATTACTTCTTCAATTGGTTTTGGCTAATTTCCTCCTCAGATTTACTCAGGGTGCATGGCATTGTTTTCTCACTCATAACAGCATACCAATCAGCTACACTTCAGCTAACCTATTTAAAGGTCTAGTTACATTAAATTGTTTGAATAGGGGAGAGTATTTTCAAATAAAAAGACAAAATTCATTTGTTTTAGAGCCCTTTTCTCACAAACTTTGAATCAGTGTGGGGCAGCAGAAGTTCATGAACCCACCTGCCTCCCCTGGGTTCAAATATTTTGTGGGAAAATACAGTTGATGTTGAAGAAAATCCACTGTGGCAGCTGCCCTTGGCATTCAACGCAGGGGCCCTGGATCCCATTCCCTTGGCTGCTGCATGCAGAGACCTTCTGTTCCACAACCTTTTCTTCTCCAGATGAAAGGCCACTGAGCAGTGAACAGTCCCATCTGGTCAGTTTCTTCTCCCACTGGGACACTGGAAATAGCCAGGCCTACAAAAAAAAAATAAATAAAAAAAAAACACCTCAGTTATTGCCCTTAAATAATTTTTTTCTACTTTTTAGCATTGGTTTAGTTTTTATACCATTCCTAGTCCTTTTCTAGCTTTCTACACTTGTTTCAGAGGAAGATTTTAAGGTAGTGCATTGTCTATTGTCTGTGTGGTATATCTGGTGGGGCACTCAACCACTGGCTCTTCAATGTAAGCCCTTTGCCTGACTGCCTGCTGTGATGCTCATCCTCCCTGGCTGAACATCTGGGGACTAGAGAAATGCGCTTAAAATTAAACAAGAATCCAGTCAGAGGCGTTTGTAAGACCTTGTGCACTTTACTTTGCTTGCTGGGAAGAATCCAGAGTTCAATGAGAGATTCAACAATCATGACAAAATACACTGATAATGGATGTTCTTCTCAAACCAAAGGTCGAAATGCGAATGTGAATGTTTTAAAATCTCTTCCAGTTCTTTCTTTCAAAGAAATCTAGTATACCTATATTCCATTATAAGAAATTCAGGTATATTATTAAAAGAGTATTCTTTTCTTCAAATTCAAATGTATTTACATTGATGATGTAAGATGTTCTTCTTCCTTAAGCTACCAAAAGATAGGTTAAAATAAAATTTCTAAATGATTGTTTTTCCCCTTTTTGCTATTTTGTTTTTCTCCACTGTGACATACATACTTATTTATTTATGTATCCTGTGGGAAGAAAGACACCAACATTTTTAAGATAAAAATGCATTTGAATTTTAATGGACTCATTTTAATCATTTCAAAGATGGGTGAAAAATATTTGTAAGATGCTCAGTTCGGCAGAACAAATTACTATTAAACTTGGTAAACTGGGTTTCAAATTTTATTACTTCTGATGGTAGTTTGAAGACTTGCTTGACTTTTCCTGTGAGTCAGCTTCAACCCACTGTGAAAGCAATCCTTGCACATGAAACTACGCAACCCTAATACATGGGCCCATTTATTAGAAGGTAGATACTAATTGTGCTAAGAATAGATGTTATGGGGTGTTGTTTTGCTATAATTTAGTAAGTCACACCTGGAGGTGCTCAGGGATTATAACTGGCTCTGTGCTTAGAAAACACTCTTGGCGGGGCCGGGCGGTGGCGCTGCCTTACCGCGCTAGCCTTGGACGGACCGCGTTTCGATACCCCGTGCCCCATATGGTCCCCCAAGTCAGAAGCAACTTCTGAGTGCATCTCCAGGAGTAACCCCTGAGCGTCACTGGGTGTGGTCCAAAAACCAAAAAAAAAAAAAGAAAAGAAAACACTCTTGGCAAGCTTAGGAGACCATTTAGGATGCTGGGGACTAAACCTAGATCAATTGCATGCAAGACAAACACCCTACCTGCATACTATTGCTCCAGCCCCAGCTGTGTGTGATTTTTGAATCATAGTAAGCAAAAATTCAGAGTTTAAGTGACAAAATTATACTGTCTCAAGTAAAAAAGGTTTCTTAATAAAATTCCAGGAGAGAGAGAAGAGGAAGAAGTATCACCAGACAGGGATGTGGGGAGAAAAGAACACTCGTTCACTGCTGGTGGGAATGCCATCTAGTTCAGCCCATATGGAAAACAATATTGAGATTCCTCAAAAACTGAAAATTAAGCTCCCATATGATCCAGATATATCACTCCTAGGAACATACCTTAGAAACCTATAACCCAATACAAAAACCCCTTCCTCACACCTACATTCATTGCAGCGCTATTTACAATATCCAGACTCTGGAAACAGCCAAGCTGCCCTTGAAAAGATGAATGGCTAAAGAAACTGTGGTACATATACACAATGCAGCCATCCTATGCAGCCATCAGGAGAGATGAAGTCATGAAATTTTCCTATACATGGAATTTATTATGCTGAGTGAAATAAGTCAGAGGGAGAGAGGGACACATACAGAGAATAACCTCACTCATCTATGGGTTTTAAGACAAATAAAAGACATTATTGAAATAATTCCCAGAGAAGAAGGCTGGAAGGGCCAGCTCACAATATGAAGCTCACCACAAATAACTGCACAGAGGACTCGCATAACAATGTCAATATGTGAGAGATGTAGAAAGCCTGTCTGAAATACAGACAGGGAACAGGGAGGGAGATGGGCATTAGTGATGGGAATGTTGCACTGGTGAAGGGGGGTGTTTTTTATGACTAAAACCCAACTACAATCATGCTTTTAAACATGCTGTTTAAATAAAGATATTTTAAATTAAAAAAGGAAGTATCACCAGAAACAATGATGAATGCTGAGAAATTCAATCAAGGGAACTACTTAGAAAATATTCAGACATAAAAATGCAGGCAGAGAAACAAAAGGATAATAAAATCATTTATATAGAAATTAACATGACCTCATACATGATAGAAATAGGAAGGAAAGTAAAATGAGAAATTGTTAAGTGAAGAACCAGAGAAAACAATAAAGAGGAACCTGAAATGATTTCAGAATTTATAATTCAGAAAAGTGGTGATAGCAGTGACAGATATTGGCTCTATCAAGAGTCATTGCTAGTTGGAGAGATGAAACTCATGATGAATCTTCAAAGTGGAATGAGGACAAGAAATATACTCAAAGATATTTTATAAAAATCATAGTCAGATGAAATTTATCTAAACATCATTCAATAGTTCAGGTACAAATGTTGGCTCTAATTATATATATATATATATATATAAATATATACGTTTAAATATACTTATGTACCAAAATTCAACTGCTTAACTCTTCCCACACTCAGCATCTCAATTTCTGTGAATTAGGAACCCTGGCGCCAATGAGTTGCATTCTCTAGCAGAGATTTGTGTGATGCTGCGGTCAGATTGCCATAGGCCACAGGACATCTCAATACAAACTCCAGCCCACTCACAATGTGATTTGCTCTCTGACAGGATTCTCATGTTATATAAGTTTCTCTCTGTTCCTTGCTATGCTACCTTTACATTGGATTGTCTTTATTTGTTAAAAATTAGTGTTACAGCTCTTTTAGAATTTGTCCAGCAGGCCTTCTGGTCTCCACCGGAAGGCCCTAAGGGAAAAAAATGAGTAGATATGAAGCAATGAAGCTCACATGCTAGAGATAATTCTAATCTATCATTTTTTATAGTCTATAATTTTTAACTATTTTTATTTTATTTTGTATTTATGCAAAATAATTTTAAATGCTATGACTAATAGAGTTTTGAGAAAACAATGTTCCAATGCCACACACCTCCCCTGTACCAGCATCCTTCCACCATGACTCTTCTACTGCCCCTGTCCCTCTTTGTAAGATTTTTTTATTACTATAGTTTGGGTTACACTTTTATGTGTTACCACTTATGATTTTTCTGTAAAGTTGTCTCACCTCCACTCCAGCAAATTGCTCAAGATCAGTCACAACTAACCTTATGTTACTTCCAGTACACTTGATCATTCCTCATCACCCACACAAAAGGAACATTTTAAGTTTCTCAAGATGGCAGCAGCCATTTACAACAAACCCACAGTCAAATTCATACTCAAGAGAAAAATACATGAAACTTCCCTCTGAGATAAAGCATGTGGCAGGAATGTCTATTTCCTCTATTGTTATTTAATAGTCTTGGAAGTCCTTGCAGGTGCAATTAGGCAAGAAAAGGAAACCAAAGGGGTATAAAATTAATATGAAGAAGTTAATTTATCATTATTTGTGAATTAAATAATAATATACATAGAAGGCCCTAAAGACTCCACTAAAATGTGTCAGACACAAGGAAAAAAATCCCCACAACATAGCAGATGATAAAATCCATATAATATGACAGTCACATTTCTTTTAAAATTCAATAACAGAACTGACACTATAATTTTTTCTCAATCTTGTCCATTTGAAATAAATCAGCAGACCCTTAGAGCACAGGTGTGACTGCCAGGAGGAGCCTGGCAGAAATACCTGGCACAGTGCACCCAGAGCCCCAGTGAAGTGTATCCCTTCCAGATGTCAAATAAAAACCCAATTCCAATAATCTCATCCTTTGCAGTCATGCATCCTGATTCAATTTGCAGATAATTCATAAGAACTCACACACACATTCCATTTGTACAAACACCAGTTTTAGCACCTGGGTTGTGGCCAGCTGCCAACAACAAATGTACTGAATCACCAAGTTATTTGCCAATACCACAATTTAAGACAATTCAGATGGACTCATTAGGACTTGTTAGCCATGTACAGTGATGCATTTTATTTTTAAAACAATGTGCTGGAAAAATTATTTGCATTTAGTTCACTGAGAATTATGTAGCATCAGAAACAAACATTTACTATGTAATGAACACCTTTATTGGTTCAGTTTTGAAAACTAAAAATCAATCGGTGGAACAGACATAAGCCCTTCCTTTGTAGAGTCCCTGAGAACACACTGGCTCTTACATAAGATAAGAGTTATAAAGCAAGCATGCATGAGAAGTTGGCTGTTCACCTGTGCCCAGCTCCTTACCCAGGGCACCTGTCCAGATGCCTCTGCAAATGACAAGCAATACTGTAAATGCCTAAATGGAAAGGACTTCTCTACTTAGGAAAATATAATAGATGCTAATCCTTTTGTTAGAATTCTTGATAACTGAAAAAAGTAAAACTAGTTGAAACACTGCCTTCCATCTCTCATTGAGAAAAAAGGCTGATCTACATAATTAAGTGCATATTTTAATTTACAAAAAAAATTGTTCACTTTGATGAGTTTTTCCTCTCTCCATTTTTTGGGGGGTTTTGGCCACATCCAGTGAGACTCGGGGGTTACTCCTGACTATGCGCTCAGAAATCACTCCTGGCTTGGGAGAACATATGGGATGCCAGGGAATGGAACCATGGTCCATCCTAGGCTAGTGCAGGCAAGGCAGATGCCTTACCACTTGTGCCACCACTCTGGCCCTTCCCCTCCCCACTTTTGATGAGGTTTTTGTTTTGTGTTGTTAACCTTCGGGAGTACTTTGTATTGCCTAGATATGAAACCTTTATCTATTGTGTTGAATGCAAAAATTTTCTTCCATTCAGCTAGCTGACTTCTAATTTTAGCCCATGTTTCTTTTGCCATACAGAAACGTATTGGTCTGATGTTCTATCATTTATTCAGACTTGATGGATTTAGCTCTTGCCATTATGTATAGAAAAATGTTCTTCACGTATCATGTGAACCCAACTTAGACTCCATGTGACCTGGCAGCGATCATCCAATCCTGACACCTAGACCTCAGACATAGAACCGACACCATTCCCCACAATAGCACCAGGAACCAACTTACCCTGAAAAATTCCTAATACCTCTCTAGCACCAACTTACATCAGTTTTGATATGACATCCTGACAAAGAGGAAATGGCAATAACTTAGTCCAAGAGCAGAACGTCCTAATGGTAAGATGAAATTAGAAGATACATCGCCCTTTGATCTATGCAAAGACAAAGATTACCAACTTCTGAAGACTGACATTGACATCCAAGACTGGGCAGTACTTACCCTGGGATCAATTTAAAAAAAAGATTCTAGCCTAGGCTTCGGCCTGGGATCAGTACAAAAACCAAGATCTCCAATCCCAGAGGTCTGACTGTGACAACTACAACAGAATAAAATCTCTGGAATCATAATTTAAAAACTCTATTCCAGGCTTTGCCCTAGGACCTGTGCAAAACCCGACACCACCAATTATAAAAGTCTGAAGACAACAACAGTGATGGAACAGAACTTCTAGAACTATTTAAAAAAAAGACTATTCCTAGGCTCCGTCCTATGACCTGTGTAAATAGAAGATATCTCGTTAGAGAGGCCTGTTTATTTCACCCACAACTGAGTGAAAAGATGCCTGGTACCATAAAAAGATGTCGGGGAGAGAAAAAGAGCATGTACGGAGCCTGTGGTGGTTCTCATGACAGTATGTTTCAAGGGTGGAAAAACCTGAAATCTCTTAGACCAGGGGAATTTCCTTTCTAACTTGCCCAATATTTAATATGCTTTTGCAGAGGAGGAAGAGGAGGAGGAGGAAGAGGGAAAGGAGGAGAAAGAAAAGGAGGAGGAAAAGAAGAAGTAGAAGAAAAGAAGAAGAAGAAGAACAAAAGAAGAACAAAAGAAGAAGAAGAAGAAAAGAAGAAGGAAGAAGAAGGAAGAAGAAGAAGAAGAAGAAGAAAGAAAGAAGAAGAAGAAGAAGAAGAAGAAGAAGAAGAAGAAGAAAGAAGAAGAAGAAGAAGAAGGAAGAAGAAGAAGAAGAAGAAGAAGAAGAA
>PVKC010009667.1:12947-26620 GCA_004027635.1 Crocidura indochinensis | reverse complement strand
ATTTGAACCGATGACCTTTTGCATGAAAGGCAAACGCCTTACCTCCATGCTATCTCCCGGGCCCCTCCCTTTTCAACTTCTATACTGCACATTCCTCATCACACACCAACGTGGTGCACTGGATTTAACAATCCCCAACTATTTCAAAAGACATAAAATGTACATGTATGGCTTTGAATTTTTTACATCTTTTTTCTTTGACAGCTAACTCTTACTAAATATTCTCTTAAATAGTGAAGATTTTCCCCACTTTTTATCTATTCTTCTCTTTGTGAACTTTTCAACAAGAATTATTCGGTGAAAGAGTCCCTCAGTTTAATTCTTATGTTTAACCACGTCATGGGGAGTTTTATACATGTCCTTGCATCCCCCATATGGGCCTATAAAGCCATGTGGCATTGCTCCTTGTTTGCATAGGCATATAAAAATGGGAAATACCTACACACAAATAAATTCTTATCTAATAGAGATTGGAACACACAAATCTTGTAGTGCAATGGGACCTTACATCCTGAACATTGACATAATGACCTGGCACAGGCCTCAGTAAAATGGGCATTCTCCATTCACCCCTGAACTAGGGAAGCTATCTATGAAACATCCAAGATTTTTTACAACAACACCTGGAAGCAATCTTCTACCAGGGAAGACCCTACCGCTGCTCTGACATCAATCTACTCACAAGAGACTTCCCTTAATGCTGAGAAGACTTAAGAACATCAACGACCTGCATACTGGACAGGATTTTCTGCATTGCCCTTTAATTGTAAGGTGAAACGAAAGGACGCTCTGCACTATCCTAACTGCAATATAGGATATGCAGATTCTAGGATCTTGAAATCAGAAACATGATACTAACAACAGAGACAGCATGGAAAATAAAAGTGAGTTGGCACTACAGACAATGACTTGGATTGGGCAATCTAGTTTGCCTGGAGCCTAGAGCTGGTCTTATGCCAGGAAACTTCAGGGGTTTGGTCCCCTTGTATTTAGGTCGAGGATTTTCCTTTCCATGTCCCCCATATTTTGATGGGCCGATAAACAATTATTGCCACTCTAACGCTGTTTTTACTGTGCTCCTTTGACTCGTATCCTTAAAAAGAAACACCCACTTTTTAATTTTTTTTTTTTTGGTTTTTTGGGTCACACCCAGTGACGCTCAGGGGTTACTCCTGGCTATGCACTCAGAAGTTGCTCCTGGCTTGGGGGACCATATGGGAACCGGGGGATCGAACCGCAGTGCGTCCTAGGCAAGTGCAGGCAAGGCAGGCACCTTACCTCCAGCGCCACCGCCCGGCCCCGAAACACCCACTTTTGAAACTAACTTAAACTAATACACATATGCATGGAAATGTAAAGAAGTACTATGCCTTCAATATTTAAGGAGTTACATAAGTTTTATGGCTTTAGAATGCTAGATATGCTGCTAGGAAATATGTACCACAATCTGGGGACTTGAGGGACAAAGTAATTATACATGGGTTCTGTTTTATTTTTCTTAATATTCTTTGGCTGAAAGTTCAATGTTAAGATATCAGCAAGGGGACTTATGTGAATTCTATTTATGGGTAATTGTCCTTCCACTGTAACTTTACCTTGTCCTCTTTCTTTGCATCTTTGTTCTAATAATTAAAAATAAAAAAATTAAAAAAAAAGAATGTCCCAGAGGGAGTTTGGTTCCTGGAGCTGTTGCAGAGAACTGTGTCGAGATCTAGGGTACAGGATTGGACAGTCACTGTCTAATCATCTGGAGTCTAAGTTGGGACCATATGACATGTTCAAGGTGGGAGGTGGTGCCTCTGTATTGTAAAATGTATGAGTTCTTATCCCTAGTAGACAAGAGCTAGTTTCTATACAAAAGATTTCCCCCTTTTTAATATGCCTTTGCAAAAAGAATTGGTACTATATTATATTGCTGGTATATTTGGGGGTGAGAGTGTGAGTGTCAGGCTTCATCATCTCTGTGCCTTGATTTTGACCTGAGCTTTTTGTAGGTATTTTTATTTTTTTATTTTTTTGGTTTTTGGGTCACACCCAGCAGCGGTCGGGAGTTATTCCTGGCTCTACACTCAGAAATCGCTCCTGGCAGGCTTGGAGGACCATATGAAATGCTGGGATTTGAACCACCGTCCTTCTGTATGCAAATCAAATGCTTTACCTCCATGCTATCTCTCTGGCCCCTTTTGTAGGTTTTTGTACCAGGCAGAACCAAAACAGGTGAAGTTAAGGAAGAGAAGAAAACAGAAACAAGACAAAAATTAAAAATATATAAAAAAGAATATATACATATACATATAGACAAACCATTTTAAGTTCTTGCAGATTCACATTTAGAGAAACTCTCTTAACTCAGAAATCATAAAAGAAATAATCTATCTTCAATTACCCTTTGTCAGTGGCTCAATGAGATGCTTGGGTAGGGGAAGACTAGACATATTGGTAAAGATGATGCTATGGCATTGTTCTGGTTTCTTGTGACTTGAAACTCAAAGTATGAAGTAATGATAACTGATGATGGAGATGGTGGTTACAATCTATTTAACATATATATATGTATATATACATACGTATATAAACTTAAGTTCGTTCTCTAACAAGAGTTAGAAGAACCATATCCCACCCCGACTCAAATTCTAGAAGAATCTGGTTTTAAAAAAAGGTGCTCGCACTTCTTTCTCTTTGCGGCATTCCCATTTTTTGTAAGAATTCCTAGTCGCCAGGAAATTAATCTTCCATCCAGTCCCCACTTCAGAACAAGAATTACAAAACTGGGCCAGAGAAACAGCACAGCGGTAGGGCATTTGCCTTGCACGTGGCCAACCCAGGACGACCTGGGTTCGATTCCGGCATCCATATGGTCCCCCAAGCCTGCCAAGAGCGATTTCTTAGGGCAGAGCCAGGAGTAACCCCTGAGAGCCCGCAAGTGTGGCCCAAAATCCAAAAACAAATAAGTAAATAAATAAAAAAATAAGTTGTCTCAAAAAATAAAAGAATCACAAAACTTTACCTCTTATAAACCTTGCAGACTTTAATTTTTGTTTTTTATGTCAGCAAGGAACGGGTGTGTATCAATGTCCATGGGGGCGGTGACAGTATACTGTGGGAAGAAATTCTACAACCACACGGATACTTTCCATCTAGAGGGAGAAAATGCACTAATAAGCACCTGAATTGCTCCCCTGCATCCCGCTTTCCGTTATCCTCCTCCCTTCTTAAATCCCTCCTCCTCCATCCTTCCTTTCCCTCCAGGTCCCTTCCTTCTCTCACTTCTCTCCTTCTCTCGCTCTCTCCCTCTCCCTCTTCCCCCTTTCCCCCTTTTTCCGTCCCCCCACCCATCCCTCGGCGGCGTCTGCGTCAGGGCCCCCCACGGGCGTGACGCGCGCGTGGTCTGGGTGGGAGCTGTCCACTCGCTCTGGTTCTGAATCCAGCAGCGGCGGCGGCGGTGGTGGTGGCGGCGGCGGTAACAGCAGCGGCAGCGAGCTGAGCGTCTTCTCCGCCCCGGGAACCGCGTCTCCAGCGCCCGCTCCCTGCCCCACCTTGCTTCCAGCACCACCCCTTTGGAGGAGCGAGCAAAGGTGGGGGGGGGGGGAGCGTGGCGGCGGCGGCTGCCGAGCAACGGGCCGGAAGACAACACCTGGCGGCAGCCTGCCAGCTGATGCGCTTCCTCTCGTCTTTGAATGCGATACCTTTAGGCACGGGTCTGGGGTGTGTCGAGAGGACTCCGCCTGGGAACCAAGTAGAGACTGGCACTCACCTCGGTCCCTCTGCTGGGCTCTCTCCTCCCCACCTTGAGCTGACAGCTCCAACCAGCCTTCTCTCCGTGCCTCGCGGAGAGAGATAGCAACAGCAAGGCCAGCCAGCCGGAGACAGCGGCGAGAAGGGAGGGGCGAGGGGTGGGGCAGAGAGCCAGCCGAGACCGCCCAGGGTGGAGGCATTGGGGACAGCGGTGTCCGGAGACCCTGCAGCCGCCACCCTTCACCTCCAGCACCCCCGGGAGACTCTTGCCAGCTCCTTTGAGGACCGAATTCTCATCCGTCCACGAGAGTTATTTCATTTCTTTATTATCCTCCGCCCTCCTTCCCTTTCTTTCCTCCCTCCACATCCCCAGCCGCCCCCATCCCAGCGCCTGCCTCGCCTCTGGTTGCATGGCAGCGCTGCCCGGGCGCGGGGGCTCACGGCTGGCCCCCCGGGAAGGAGGAGAAAGAGGTGGAGGATCATGAAGCCGGGAGTCACGGTCGCGCCGGACGGCGAACAGCAGCCCGAGGACGAGCCCGAGCACCCCAAGCATCGGAGACGACACCCGAACGCCGACGAGAAGTCCTTGCCGCCTCCGCCTGCACCCAAGCTTTGGCGGCCGCCGAGGGCAGACCCCGGCCAGAGGAGGAGGGTGACACCGGAGGACGGTGACACCGGTCCACAGGAGGAAGAGGAACTGAAGACGAGGCCACCCACCAGCCCGGACCTGCCCTTTTCCCTACCCTCGTCCCTAGCACGAAGAAACCTTTGATGGAGCTACGGGAAGGGGACCGTGGATTTATTGACTGTAGCAGGGGTGGTCTGGGGACTGAGACCATGTAACTACTCCTTCCGCCTGTCCCCTCTCTTGTCCTTGTTCTTTACTCCCTTTCTCTGCTGTACAGCCTTCAGCCTTCCTCCTCACCCTTTCTTGGACCAGGATCTTAATGCTCAGGAAAGAGGCGGTCCTGCAGGGGTTAACCGATCTTTTCTCTCACCACACACCTCACTTTCTTTCCTCCTTGCCAATCCCTTATTTTTCCTCTTCCCTCCTCCAAATTGGCTTCTCCCACTTTCCGTGTGGCTTTTAGGCTGCTAAGGCAAAGCACAAGCCCCTTGCCCAGATTCACCTGCAATCCTGTCCTGCCTCTAAAAAATCACGGTGGTGCTTCTGGGGGTTCATTGCCCCAGTTTCTCTGCCCAGGCGAATTCAAACTTCTCCCAGACTTCTCCTCCTCAGTTTACTCCCATCTTCATTCCCAATCTCCTTGGCCTGGAAAAACTACTTTCTTGCTCTTGCATAAGCAGCTTCACTTCTTCCCTTAACTAGTTGCCTGAAACCCCAGCTCCATCTACCCCAAATTTCATTTCCGATGCTCCCCCTCTCACCCCCTCCATAAAAGAGATTTTCCACAGCAGAGGAATTTGAGAAACTTCAATAGTTTTCTCTTGGGGAAACTTTCTAACAATCTTCATTTAAAGGCCCTAAGTACTCAACCTCAACTTTTTTTTTTTTTATTTTTGGTCTCCCACCTAGTAGGCCACAGCTAAAAGGTAGAAAGTAGATACCTTGTGCAAAGTCTGAAGTAGGGTGCAGGAAGGAAGGAAAACATTTTGGGGGGCTTACCAGGTAGACTTCAGGATCACTAAGTCAGTTCTCAGTTCTTGGGGTGTAATCTGTTTGCTACTTGTATGAGACAGTGAGAAAGCAAACTCCTCTGCATTCAGATTTGCTGTTTACCTCCCAAACCATCCGTTCTTCCTCGGCAACGACTCCGGCTGCCCCTCCAGGGCTCTCTGCTTCTACTGGGCACATGCTGGTGCCCCCGAGTGGGCTGTTGTGGTGGTGGTGCTGCTGCTGCTGTGCCTGTTATTGGTGTGGACCAAGCGCCCAGGCTCCCCAGATGTTGCGCCATCAGGGTCTCCTCAAGTGCCGCTGCCGCATGCTCTTCAACAACCTGAAGGTTTTCCTACTGCGGCGCCCCCCACCTCCAGGGCCCCTGCCCATGCACGGTGACCCCCAGCCCCCCGGTTTGGCTGCCAGTAACAACACTCTTCCGGCTCTGGGTGCCGGGGGGTGGGCAGGCTGGAGGAGTACTCGAGAAGGAGTGGGCAGGGAGACGCCGCCGGCGCCACCTCCACCACTTTTGCCACCTTCTGTGGAAGATGAGTGGGGCAGTCCAGCCACAGAGCCACCTGCCTTGCTGCTCAGCAGTGCCTCCTCAGATGACTTCTGTAAGGGGAAGGCTGAGGATTGCTACTCACTGGGCAGCAGCCTGGACAGTGGCATGAGGACCCCACTCTGCCGCATCTGCTTCCAGGGGCCAGAACAGGTGAGACTCCTTTCCTTTCTCTTGTTCCCTAGTGGTATCTCCAGTTTTCACAGATTCTAACTCCACTGCTTGCTACCATAAGGAAATTCCTTATGGTAGCATGAGGTCCACACATGGTAAGAGCTCAATGGAAGTTCTGATATTTAAGCTTATTCAAGAGATTCCTGGTTCTTGATGGAGCCTAGGGCTCAGCTGTAGCTTCAACTTTACATTTATTTTTTAATGCTAGAATCTTTAATTCCATACCTGAATTCCATAAGCATCCTCAAAATAGGAAACCCTGAAAAACAGAAATGGTGAAATGAAGAAAAAAACTTGATGGTCACTTCATGCTTGTTGCCCTTTTCTGTGAATTGTTGTCAGTGACATTTTTCCCCTTCTGTATTTGATTTAGAGTTTGACCATTTGTCCTCTCTTCAAATATGCTGAAATCTTGCCCTCATTTTTTAGTTTTATAGACTGAAGCTCAATGAGTTGAATCTTTTCCTTCACTTTGAAAACATGCACTTCAATATTGTCTATGTATCCTCAGCAGTGTGTGTTAGTAATTGAAAAAGAAATGGAGAGGTCCAAGAAGACTATCCAGTCTACTAAAACTCAAATTGATAGACTCAAGTTTTTCCTAGGTTCAAAGCAGGAAGTAGAGTGTGAGTGAGCTTAATGGAATAGGAAATCGGATGTATTACTTTCTCATCTGTTGTTGCAGCAATTTGTAATGTCACTCAAACTTTCACCATCCAGGATAGGTAATGCCAAGAACTCATGAAACAGAGACTTTTCAAGTCTGAGCATTTTTATTGCCCCTCAGAATTTCACAAACACTCATGCCATCCCTTCTAGCTCTCCTTCCAATCTGGTGTCTGTAGAGCTAGATAGAAAAAGTACATACATCTAAAGAATCTCAGTTAAAGGTTCACCTGAAAATCTAAGGGCCTGAGACCTATTACTGTGGGGCACTTGCTTTGAACACAGTTAACCTGGATTCATCCCTGGAAACTCATATGGTCCCCTGAGCAACACCAAGAGTGATTCTTAGTGGAGAGCCAGGAGTAAGCTTTGATCACTTTTGGCAGTGGTCCCTAAACAAAATAAAGCAAATAGAAAAGAAAATTATATCTAGTTAGTGATGTTAGGAGAAGAAACATCCAATTAGAAACTGGACTGGGTTGTGTGGTCACTTCAACCACTTTCCCAGAGGTATAGTGAAATCTTCTGGGAGCTTCTTGCACAAGTGGATCAGGCAGTAAGTTCTGTGTGGGTGGCACCGTGTGGCTTTGACTCTTATTGAGGACTGACTCCCTGAGTGGCAGGTTCAGCAGGCATTTTTATGCACCCCTTCTTTGACTAGATGGCAAACACATTCAGGAACAGAGGATGACTGGACATTATGAGGTAACATAGATCTCAACTTGAATAACCAAAGAAACGGAGAGTGAGAACTCTTATGATTGAGGTTACTTTAAGTCTCAATGAAGTTCTGTTTAGAGTTATGACAAAGGTTAGAGTGCAGGTTTAGTGTCTTTCCTTCAACTCTCATTTTTCATACTAGGCTTCCAGGTGAAGAACAAAACAGAGTGTTTTGGTTGAGACCCTCAACTTAAAGGTCCCTCAGTTTGAGGTGTTCCTGTTCAGCTTTCTAGCTCAACC
Source organism: Crocidura indochinensis (assembly GCA_004027635.1). Lineage (NCBI taxonomy): Eukaryota > Metazoa > Chordata > Mammalia > Eulipotyphla > Soricidae > Crocidura > Crocidura indochinensis. Next base: position 18,905 of record PVKC010009667.1, on the reverse strand, counting down.
AGAAACCTTCTTATCTTTTGCAAAAGAACAATGATGTATCTTTTTAAAGCTTAAACTCCTTCTTCTATGATATGAGCTGGTTCAGGTCTGTATGCCACATAGGCTGCTGGGAGAGCAAGAACACTCTTGTTTCCAGATATTGGCAAGGCTTGAAGGTTATTCTGGATGAGATCTTACTTTCTGTGTGAACTTTATCAAATTTATTTAGACATCTGAGCCTCTTTTGCCATGGCTGGGTCTTAAAACAACTTTTCTTGTAACACTCTTTTCTTTGATGAGCAGGTTGAGAGAACCCAGAAGGTAATTCATAAGGAAAATGCTTTGAAAAGAATTATATAAAATGGCTCAGGGGTTAGGAGCATTTCCTTTATAAATTAAGCATTGGATGAAAAGGTAGCTCCAATAAAGCAATGTTCTATTGTTATGTGGGAGAGAGGAATAGGGAGTTATGTCAGAATTAAGATTGGGTCAAATTAAGAACTTTATATGAATAATTCTTAATTTAGGTGGCTTTCTTTGTGCAGAAGCCATGAGATTTAAAGAGATTGGGTATAGTGGCAATAAGTGACATGGGTTACATGTGGAGGGCATACTTTCTCACATGCCAATAACTCTCTTTTGAAAAATTTCAAAGAGACTAGAGACAAAGGGAGAGCTAGGGGGAAAATCTCTACAGAAGAGATAAATGGAGTGAGGGAGAGAGATGGGCGGGGGAAGATAGTTTAATATTTTGTTTTGTCAAAGGAGAAAGCTGTCCAGTAGTTGTCCATACTTGGACCTGAGGACTCTTCTGCAATCTCAGTAACTCAAAGATCTTGTTCCTTTCTCTCTGCTCCCTGAAATCTTCATTTTCTGCCCAAACAAAGGAACTGAACAGCTCTCCACCCCCTAGTCATTTGCAACTGCTCTTGGGACTGAAAAGCCACCAAAAAAAAGAAGATTTGGTTTCTTCCTACTAAGGGCTTGTAATGATTATGGTGAGGGGAACTGAAGGAGGCAGCCAGTCATACCTTTGCACATACCTATAAAGGGGCGTTGCATGTATTCATTCATGCATGCATTTATTTAACAAATGTTTATTGAATACCTACAGTGTGCCAGCTGCTATCTAGGCAGTGTACTGTTTTATTTTTTTTTAGGAGTGAACACAACAGATGAGGTCTCTCCTTTCCTGAAGCTGACATTCTAATGAGACACAGAAAGAGAAAAGTAAACTAGTAAAATGCCACTAATTCAATGTTATGTTGAAAGCAACATTAGAAAATGGTCTAGACTAGAATGAAAATGGAGGGTTTGGGAAAGATGCAACTGCACTAGATAGAATGTCTAAGTCAAAAGAGCCCAGCTTATAACAGTAAGTTCCAAGATCTATGTGTGAGAATGTTTATCATATTTGAGAAAAGAAGGCAGGGGAAGATCAATGAGGTTTTAAACAAATGCTTGAGACTTGGATCCATGCTGAAAGCTAAGAGAGAAATTCTCTTTTCTCAGCAATTTACTGGGATTATACAGAGCTTAAGAACCATCAGAGTTTGGGATAAGAGTGCAGCTGGCAACCTCTTCCTTGCCATTTTGACTGGAGTTGCTATAGCTCACTATGAGGTGCAATGTGGTGGTAGGCAATAATATACAATAAGATACAATAATGGTGGGCAAGCTGAGCTCGTCAAAGCCAGAAGAACTGAGAAAATGACACAACCTCTTTATATCTCACCAACATCTGTTGCATGAGGGTTTTCTGAGAGGGTACCTTTTCTGCCTCATTGAAAAGAAGTAGCATGGCTGCTTCTGAGGCTACAGTAGGAAGATCGCCATGAACAGTTGTAGATTGCTTCCCATGCACTCAATGCTTCTATGTAGGCACAGTGCTGCTCCTTTGTTTCTATGTTCAAAGGTCTTTACTAAGTGCCTATTTGTGTCTGCAGTTTCACTAAGAAGGGCCTGAAGAAGCCAGAGAGATAGCACAGTGGTAGGACATTTATCTTGCATGCAGCCTACCTGGGAGGTTTCCTGGCTTGATTCCTGGCATCCCATATGGTTCTTCAGCCTACCAGGGGCTATTTCTGAGTGCAGAGTCAGGAATAAGCCCCTGATGATGCTCAGCACCATCAGGTGTGGCCCAGAAATCAATAAATCAAGTTTAAAAAAAGAAGGGTCTGGATATATAAGACATATATGGCTCTGCCCTATGATAGTATGATAATCTAACCCAGGCATCATTGAGGTGAAAAAGATACAGACACAGAGTTCAAATTGAATTACAGTCACATGGGTACAAGAAGGATGCTTAAAAGCTGTGAGAATGAGAAGTACCTTTTGAAAGAGAAAAGTGAAGGTATATTTCTCCCTTTCCCCAGTTAGTCAAAGATGGCATCTTCATTGCTACTAAAAACCAGTGGAAAATAGACTCAGGTTGTCTGGTTGAGGTAAAACGAGACATGAGACACATGGATACCTCAACAAGGAAGGGAGACTGAAACCTAAGAAGCTGAGGTAGGAGGTGGGTACCAAAAAGAGATCCATCATGGTGGTCATGGCTATAATTTTAGACACCATAAAAACAGACCCATTTTAGGCACAATGCAAAACAGAAAATGAATCCGAAAGAGTTTAAATAGGCTCAGTCTTCATCTCTTCTTCTTTTAGGGGTTCACTCCCCTAGAGCTCTATTTTGAGAAAAGTCAAGAAAATATGGATTACTTTAGTAGTGTTTGGACTTGGGTGGAACAAAAGAAGACTTTTATAGATTCAGAGACTCTAGAGACTCCATAATGTGACAAGCAGTCTGTGAATGTAGATCATATAGATCTGCATAATAATAAACGGTATCATTATTTAGTGTCTCGCCACACACAGTTGAACAATTGCTACAGTTATGGTCCTAGAGGTGTTGGTGGCTCACATACCATGTATCAAAATATTTATTTTATTTTTATTTTTTATTGACTTATTTTGGAGATTTTGAAACTTTAACCAATGATGCTCATGTGCTATTCCTGGTTCTGTGTTCAGGAGTGACTCCTGGTAATGCTCAAAGAACTCTGTGACAGCAGGGGTTAAACTGGGGTTGACTGGGCTCAAGGGAGCTTCCTTAACTCCTACACTATTTCTTTGACATCTATCTCTATATAAAAATTTTTAGAAAAATAAAAATTTTTATTAAAAGAGGAAAGAGAAAAGATAATCCATTCAAAAGTGAATGCAAGATTCTTCAGAAACAGGGTATGGAATGATAGTACAGTAGTAGGGCATTTGCTTGCACATGGCCAACAGGGACTAACCTGGGCTTGTTCCTGGCATCTCATATGGTCTCCTGAGACTACCAGGAGTGTTTCTTTCTTGTTTTATTTTTATTTATTTATTTATTATTTATTTTTTAATATGGAACGCTTCATGAATTTGCGTGTCATCCTTGCGTAGGGGCCATGCTAATCTCTGTATCGTTCCAATTTTAGTATATGTGCTGCCGAAGCAAGCACATTACTTATTTTTATTTTTAATATCTTTATTTAAGCACCACAATTACAAATACGTTTGTAGTTGGGCTTCAATTATAGAAAAGAACACCCCCCTTCACCAGTGCAACCTTCCCACCACCAATGCCTCCAAACTCCGACCTCCCCCACCCCCTGACTGTATTCAAGACAGGCATTCTACTTCTCTCATTCATTAACATTGTCCTGATATTTGTTAGTGTAGTTATTTCTCTATCTGCATACAACACTCTGTGTTGTGAACCACTCCTTCCAGCCCTCATCTCTATTGCCTCAGGGTATTATTAAAATAATCTCTTTTATTTTTCTTAATTCCCACAGATGAGTGAGACGATTTTGTGTCTATCTCTCTCTCTGACTTATTTCACTCAGCATAATAGTTTCCATGTTCATTCATGTATAAGAAAATTTCATGACTTCATTTTTCCTGATGGCTGCATATGATTCCATTGTGTATATGTACTACAATTTCTTTAGCCACTCATCTATTGTTGGGTATGTGGGGTGTTTCCAGATTCTGGTTATTGTAAATAGCGCTGCAATAAAAATAGGTGTATACTGTGTTTTTGTGTTCCTAGTGTATATCCCTAACAGTGGTATAGCTGGATCATATGGGAGTTCAATTTCCAATTTTTTGAGGAATCTTCATATTGCTTTTCAGAGCCTTTTCAGAAAGGCTCCACTAGACAGCATTTCCACCAGCAGTGAATGAGAACTCCTTTCTCTCCACTTCCCAGTCAGTGCTGTTTTAATGACTGTTGCTTTGTAGTACAAGTTAAAGTTTGGGAAAGTTTTGCCTCCTATCTTCTTTTTCCTAAGGGTTGCTTTAGTTATTCTTGAATGTTTATTGTTCCAAATGAATTTCAAGAGTGTTTGATCTACTTCTTTGCTTGTAGTGTGGTATTTTCTTCATGTTGTGCTGGAATTCATTAGCTAGGAGATATGTGCTGCTGCAAAGCAAAGTGGAGCGGGCTGTGCTCCCCTTTGTGTGTGTGGGGGAACAGCTCACTTCTAGATCAGTGCCCTCAAGGAACATTCTGAATGGTTTGTTTCATGGCCCAGCACACAACAGGGCAGAGACAGTTCATCCTAGGAGTTATTTCTGAGCACAGAGCCAAGAGTAATCTGAGCATGGTAGGGTGTAGACCCCCCCCAAAAAAAAAGATTCTCCAGAAAGAGAGGAGAGAGTTCTATAGTCAAAAGGAAAAAATTACATACCTCAGGCCAAAATATTTAAAAGTAAATAAAACAGCTGTTAAAAACACATTGTACTTTCTTATCCTGGCAAATCTATCTCCAAAGATCTGTAAAAGAGTGTTGAGTTTAGAACTTTTATTTTTCTCTGACTTTTGTTTTAACCTGATAGACATATCTGACACAACAAGTATTTCATATGCAGTGTATAATACACACTGTCATGGATCTAGGTTACTCTCATTTCCTTCCTTTTTCTTGGTCCATCATATACCATGAGAGGCTTAAACACTAAACAGGCATATGGACACTCTGGTGGTCTTATTTAAACTCTGCTCTTACTGCCCCAATAGCCACCTTTTACCTACTTTGATTCTAAACAAAAGAATCTTTTAGGATTAAAGTCATAGTTGATTGCATAGGAATCCCAGATAGTACATATTCAGAAAAATATATGTCTCCTTGAGTTAATACACTTACTACCCTGTGGATCAGGTCATAATGAAGATGAGCCAGATTTGGGACCCCTACAGAAAGAAAGCCTCAGGAAATTTCAGGGGTAGGGTCTCTTTGTATTTAGGCCAAGGTTATTTTTTTCCATGCCCCTCATATTTTGGTGGGCCTATGCAAACAACAATTACCACTCTAACACAGTTTTTACTGTGCTCCTTTGACTCTAATCCTTAAAAAAACCCACTTAAACTTTTGAGGTTAACTTAAACTAATATACATGTACATGGAAATGTAAAAAAAATACTATGCCTCTAATATCTAAGGAGTTACATAAGTTTTATGGCTTTAGATTGCTTTGTCTGCTGCTAAGAAATATTATAATGTATTATAATCTGGGGACTTGAGGGACAAAGTAACTGTACATGGATTCTGTTTTATTTATCTTAATGTTCTTTGGCTGAAAGTTCAAAGTTAAGATATCAGCAAGGGGACTTCTTCTGAGAATTATGTTATGGGTGGTTGTCCTTCCACTGTAACTTTACCTTGTCCTCTTTCTTTGCATCTTTGTTCTCATAATTAAAAATAAAAAATTAAGAAAACAAAAACAAAGTAAAAAACAAAGACATTCTTGCAATAATAATAATTTTCAGACACAAAAGAGAAAAGAGCTGGAAGTTCCAGCTCACCTCATGAAGCTCACCACAAAGAGTGATGAGTTTAGTTAGAGAAATAACTACATTTTGAACTGTCCTAACAATGAGAATGTATGAGGGAAATGGAGAGCCTGTCCAGAGTACAGGCGGGGGGTGGGTGGGAG
>PVKC010009667.1:0-12847 GCA_004027635.1 Crocidura indochinensis | reverse complement strand
CATATAATCAAGGTGTTAAAATAAAATATTAAAAAAAAAGAAAAAAAAAGAAAAAAAAAGAAAGCCTGTTACCTGCAGGAGTCATAGTGGGTTCCATTCTAGTGATAATTTGGATTTTGCTATTATATTTCTCAAAGCTTTCTCAAGATATTGTGGGCTACTTGGGGGGAAGCAGGAAATCATATACATTTCTGGGAATAAAGACTCTTAAGATCCTTTCTGAACTTAAGAGTTGGGAGTTGTTGCAATGAAATTGGAGGGGTGTTCAGAGAGATTTTTAGCCTAAGCAGAAAGATAAGCTTGATCTGTCCCAACTCATATATTATCTTGTTTCAGGATATTTAGTCCCAATTAATAGAGTACATAATATGCTTAAATATGTCTTCAAGCAAAGATCCCAAAGAGCTATCTCTGTTCTAAGTTATTGGTGATCATGTGACGGTTGGAATCATGTGTGTACACCAAATACATACCACATAGAAGAGCAAATATTTTACATATATTAGGTAATAGATCCATTATGGCCCTTGGATGTGGAACTATATAAGAAAAAAAGATTAACCACTATCCCCAGAGTCATGGATAGGTATTTTTATTTATTTTTTTAGGGTTTTTGGGCCACACCCGGTGACGCTCAGGGGTTACTCCTGGCTATCTGCTCAGAAGTCGCTCCTGGCTTGGGGGACCATATGGGACACCAGGGGATCAAACCGTGGTCCGTCCACACTAGCGCTTGCAAGGTAGACACCTTACCTCTAGCGCCTCCTCTCCAGCCCCAGTATTTTTATTTTTACTAGGTTTTTCCACTGTAGCTTTTCAGTCTGTTTTCTGGTCTCTTTTGGTTACATTTATTTGTATGCTTACTTGTTTGGGGGCCTACTAAGAGCTGCTCAAAAGACTGGGGACTCCATAGGTGATTCTTGCCTGCTGGGTTGGTAGTTAAATCAGGATCTGAGGATTTGATGCTACTCAGATCCTGGTTGTATATGAGGTCATCCGGGGTGTGATGTGATGATATTTGGTAGACACTGTGGTGCTGGAAATCAAACTTGAGTCAGGTCCAAGACAGTCAGGAACCATAACTGCTGGGCTATCTTCCAGCCCATATTTATGTATGTGTGTATTGATTTTGCTTCTCCTGGCAGTGTTTAGAAGAAACATGCAGCTCAGGGAAAGTACTCCATGATTCCACATAGAAAGCAAAAGCTTTGGCCCTTTGAGTCATCATCCCATCCCTCCTGGTCCTAGTAAAAATGGAAGCCTGAAGGACCCTTTTTTCCACTCAGGACTCATGAATTCCTCCGTAAGAGATGAGAGAAGGATGTTCCAATACCACACTCAGATTATTTACTACTTCTCAGATTCCACTATTATTTGCATGCAAAAGCACGAACCAAATACAGTACATCTGTCTCTCTTTAACAGACAGAGCACAGGGTAAAGGAGGGAAGACACCTGGTGTCTGGACTTTTTTGGAGTGATTCTCACCTCTATTGTCTGCTGATTTGTTGCAGTGTTCATTTTGGGATAATCCCATGTCATTTTCCAGTCTGTATCTGCTTGTGATGGGCTGGCTGACTCCTTAGGTGTGGCTTCTATCTGAGTCACACAGATAGAGTGGCTCCAGAGTTTGTTAATAAATCTGGTAAGGCAGGCATAAACCAGCTCTTCAAAAGATCCTGGGGAAGAAAGGAGGGATGTGAAGTTTTCTCCCATTCCTGCCCCAGTAGTCCCCACTTTCTCTTGTACTCATTTCCAATGGCTATGTTTAAGAAGCCCAGCCTGTGAGTTGGGGAGAAAGACTAGGTCCTAGGGGGAGGGAATACTAAAAGGAGTGTGGGAATGAGTGAGCAGCTAGCAGTTTCTTGTTTGCTGGGAAGAAAGCCAAGTTGGAAGTGAGCCTGGATGTAAAGGCTGGCAAGCAAAACTGTGTGACCTGAGCTGCATACCATGCCCCTCCCATGATGGATCCAATGTAATAGAACCTACCTGTGCTTATTACATAGTATGTACAGTACATATTCCCCTTTACTTAGGTACAAGTCTGAATAGGCTACATATGCTTCATTACAAAACAAAACAATTTGAGTGTTACAATTTGAGATTCAGGTAGATGCAAATGATGAGGGAAAAATGAAATCATCCAACCCTGTGATCATGATGCCCAGAAGCACAGATGCCCTGAAATAGGGACAAATGGGCCTCAGTTTTGGACCCAGTTTCAATTGGATTTCTTCAGGTTCTGAATTCAGAAATGTTGAAGATAGATAGCATTAGTTTTCTTCCTTTTCTTTTTGTCTTCTGGTTTCTGGACCACACTGGCAGTACTCAGGGCTTAATGTTGACTCTATACTAAGTAATCACTCCTGAAAATACTCATGGAACCATATGGAATTCCAGAGAACAAATGGCACGCAAAGCAAGTACTCTACTCACTTTACTATTACTCTGGCCATAGTTTTAGAAAAATTACTTTAGATGGGGTTAAAGAGAATGAATGTCAATTTCTTCGAAATAAGATTCTTGAGGCTACCCTAATGGTCAACTCCTTATCCAGTTGAAACTCGATATTTATTGATTCTTTCCCTTCCTTCCTGACACATGGTCATCCTAATGTCTCTGTTCCTTAGTGTGCACATGGCAAAATGCTAATTTGTATGTGTGCTTGTGTGCATAAATATGCTTCTCTGTTTATAAATTAAAATGTGAAGCAAAGGAGAATAAGTATTGCCCTTTGAGACACTATCTACCCCCACCAACTCCCTTTTCTAATTCAGAAATTATGCATAGTTGTTTTAATATAAATTAAAGAGTCCTCACGTTGGGGGATGGTGAGGCCTTTCTGGGCTCGACGTGACTGCTGCAGCTTCTACGGCCTCGCAGGTCTGAAGAATGCAGTATGAGGGTGGAGAGATTCACAAAGTAGTCAGTTGAAGTTCCAGGAATCAGTCAGCTTTATTTTATGGCCCTAACCTAATATATACATTTCCTCGCATGGCCTCTAGCAGCTACTTCTCTACTCCTTCTGGCTCTTTCGGCCTCTGTCTCCCTTTCGGCTGCTTTTTCCTGGCTTCCTAGTTGACTAACTCCCTTTGCTGAAGCTGCTGCTGCTGCTACTTTGATAATGGTCAACTGCTGATATGACTATGATGCTGATTCTCTCTGTTGATTCTCACTTCTGCCTATTCTCTCTTCAGCTTATTCTTGCTTCTACCTATTCTTGCTCCTGCCACACTTTTCTCTCAAACTCTCCTTCTTAATCCCTCTCTCCCCTCAGTCAGCCTCCTCTACCCACCCATTCCAGGTGTGGGCAGTTCTGATCATTCAGGTGGGATAAATAAGAAGTTAAGGGAGGGGATACCCACACATAGTGATGATTTATCCTAGTAATCTTAGGAATCGTTATTATTCCATCTTGAAACCATTTGTCCAGGAACAAGCTTTTCTTAATCTGCTGTAGGTGAAGTGAACATAGCCTTTGAAGTTAGATAATGTGGATTTAAATTCCAGTTTAGGCCCTTCCCAATTTTTACTTGCATTTCCTAGATGTAGGTTTTCTAGTTTATAAAAGGAGAATAAAATAGTGAATTTGAACACTAGCTAAAAAAAGTTAGCATTGTGCAAATATTCATTGAAAGGGTGTGATATTTACTATCATTCTCTCAGGGAACTCAGAGACCCAATCAAGGTTCCAGATTACACTGCTGCTCTTTTTTGGTGAGAATATTGGGCCACAATTGGTGAAGTTCAGGGATTACTCCTGCCTATGCCTTCAGGGATAACTCCAAGAGTGGTGTGTCTGACACCATAAGGTGCTAGAAATGAACCTGGGTCTGCTGAATGCAAGGCAAGCACCGTACCCACTTACTACTTTTCTGGCCCCTAAACTGCTGCTCTTTATTACTGGAGTTTTAAGAGAGCCAGAAACTCTAAGGAAGGTTATATTTTGACCACAGAACAGCCCCATCTGTTTCTGTGCCTAACAAAAAGTCTGGTATCTTCTGCTCAGCAGATTTTCTGCTGGGCTCAACTGGACTGCTGTGCAGTCCTGTTTAGGTCCTTACCTCATATCATTTTCTTTATTCATTTTCATCATGACAACCCTACAGATCTTTATCAAGAAGCCTGTTCTGTTTGGCAGGAAATTTGCAGAAGAACACTTTGTGGACTCTAAGTCCACAGGACTCATTAGTAAAGGAACATGTTGAGAAAGTAGTAGAGAAAAGAGTTGTTTTACATGTGAGCAAGGTGTTTGCACTCCATATTGTCTACACTGGTGTTTCTGAGGACTTGGGGTGGGATGAATATCCTAGACAGACATAGCATTAAATAACTTAGATCCTCCATAGAGTATATTGTTCTATTTTCAATTTGTTGTTCTACTGATAATTATGTTCAGAAAAAATATATGATTGGAGCAATAACATGCCTTTAACATCTTTACGAGTATTAGTCTCTTTTATAAACACTGAGAGGTGTCAGGCTAGAACATTTGAACAAGCAGAATCACTAGTTAGAATTGATTCATCTATCTTGTTTTGTGTGCATCATTTGTTTTGGAAGGAGTGTTTGGGCCATACTAATGGTACTCAGAGATGATTTCAGGGATCACTCTTGGTGCTGCACAGGGGACCACATATAACTCCAGAAATTGAACCTGGGTCAATTATATGCAAAAAGGTACCTTACCCACTATATTATATTTCCAGGCCTGTGTGTGTTTTAACAAACGATTTTTTAAAGCAAAGCTTTAAGTTCATAGCAAAAGAAGCTAAAGTACAGAGACTTTACAGACCACATCCTACCTAACACTTATGAAGCCTCCCTTGCCATCAACATCTTGCACCAGTACATGCAGGTGCATGTATTGAAGTGGGTGAATCAACACTGACAATCATTATCACTAAAGTTCATGGTTTACATTGGACTCATTCATTTTAGTAAAGCCTTTAAAATTATTTATTTATATGTTTTAATTTCTTCCCCTACTCCTTCTCTTCCTTGTTGTTGTTGATGACATTGTGGTGATATCTGGCTGTGATATCCTACATTTTAGGAGTGCTGCTTTTCAGGGGATACACACCAGGCTTCCATGCTTTTATACTCAGCTGTGGAAAATTAAATTCCTTTTATTTATTGATTTATTATGATAATTTTTTGTGGTTCAAGGGATCAAACTTAGGTCTCAGGAATGCAATATAGCCATTTAGTTGCTGAGTCACGTCCATGACCCCATTATATTCCTTTAGTTGCAGTGTTTGTATTCGTAGCTCTCTTAGAGCTATCTAACAATCTATTGTGACAGCACTCATGGTAGGCTGCTGTGGTACTTAGTACATCTTATTACTTGTACATCTTTTTTTCCTTTCCTTTTTTGGGTCACACCCGGCAGCTCTCAGGGGTTTCTCCAATCTCTAGGCTCAGAAATCACTCCTGGCAGGCTCAGGGGACCATATGGGATGCTGGGATTCAAACCACTGTCCTTCTGCGTGTAAATGCCCCACCTCCATGCTATCCCTCCTGCCCAAGTGTTTGTACATCTTAGTGCTTGTCAAGAATCTCAAGCCTTGGGAGCCGGGAGGTGGTGCAGGAGGTAAGGTGCCTGCTGCCTTGCCTGCGCTTGCCTAGGATGGATCACGGTTCGATCCCCCGGTTCCCATATGGTCCCCCGTGCCTGCCAGGAGCGACTTCTGAGCGCATAGCCAGGAGTAACCCCTGAGCGTCACTGGGTGTGGCCCAAACACCAAAAAAAAAAAAAACCCAAACAAAAAAAAACAAACAAACAAACAAAAAAAGAATCTCAAGCCTTTTTGTGATACTTATATACACCTAGCTGTGTGGCAGATGCTTTCAGCATAAGATCATAGACCACAGAACTGCCTGGTTCAATAGTAGAGCTGTGAAGATTTGCTCAGAACATGTGGGACACCAGGAATTTGAAGTCATAATTATATGTTTGCAAGGCAGTTTCAGAAACTCCTGAGACACAGGGCTCATTCTTGATCTTGTACAGTCTAAAGCCTTAGCAAATGTAGGATGAATTATATATATCATTATAGCACCAGCCTTCCTTAAAAATCTATTGTGTTCTACCATAAAATACTCAGTAGAATATAGTGGGGTTCAGTTCAGAATGTTCTAGAGTTGTATTTAGTCTCTTTAGATTGGTTTTTATCATTTAATATTTTAAATTTACAGTTCTATAAGTCTGTTATCATTGCTTGTTAGCTCATTTCATTTTATATCAGAATATTATTCTGTTGTGCGTGTGGATATCCCACGGTTGTCTATTTTTCATGGTGACACCAGCCTTTCTTTTATGGTGGTATCAAGTAGTCTTTTTTTATGAATGCCCTGAAGTATAAATGTAAAATTTTGAGAAATAAGTAAAATAATGGAATTGATTGTATGTGAATTCATGAAAAAATATAAATCACTAAAGTTTTCCTAATTCTGATCTGGCCTGCAAACTCTACAATAGTTCTAAAACACCCCTAGACACCAAGAAGTTCCTCAGTAAGAGGAAAAGGCAGAATACTAGGCCATGATCCCAGTAGTCCATGGGTGCATCAGAATTTTTATAAAAAGCAATTGGTTTTTATAATTCTGAAGAAAGTGAATCCTGAAGAATACTGTGTATTAAGTACAGTCAGAAGAGATAGCACATGAGTAGAAGTAAGATCTTCTCAGAGGTTCTCAGACCTACAGGAGAAGAAGTATGGGCATTGTAGAAGGAGAGGGGAGTGAGTTGAAAGGACATAGGATCTGACAAGGAAAGAAGTGGCCAATGGCACTCAGAGAAGAGGCAAGCAGGAAAGACTCTGGATTTTCTTCCTATTATTACTATCCCTGTCTCAGTGATTTGAGAGTACATATTTCAGATGAAAAAGCCACATGGTGGAAATATCATCTAAGCTATATGGGACTGAGTCATGTGGAATATACACTTTGCATTAAGACACTGAGATTAGGGTGATTGTCTGTTGCCCAGATTAAGGCTAATTTGTCTTAGACAAGCATCCACCTCCATTCTTGAATAGTGTTTAGAAGTATTTTTGAGTGAAGTCAAATCTGGGGGCTCCCAAGGAAGCCCCATAGTTGCCACAGAGCAAGGCAACAGATGGTGCACAGGTAGCTCCTGCACAGCTCACTGAGCATCAGCATGAAGGGCTTCAGTGTGGGAATGGCACTTCACTTTTGCCTCCTGCTCATTGGCTGGTCTTGGAAATATGGCTCTGCCCAACAGTGACAGGGGCAGGGAGTATAATCCTCTTGGGTGCTGAAGAGAAAGGAAATTCAAATAAGGGTGAATGCTAAGAAGCTCACCCTGAATTGTATTGGTGCCTTCCTATTAGAGTTGTTAAGAGATTCATTGGGACAACACATACCAATCATTTAGAATACTGTCACACCTCTAGTCAGTACTCAATACATACTAGGATAGTACAAATCTAGTTTCTTCCTCTTCAATTAGAAGCTCTCCCTAGATCTTAAAACTGAACTTTAAAGGACTGAATCAGGAAAGGTATTTGAAAAATAGGAAATAAAGGAATCACAGATTTTTCAAAAAATGTCTTTTATTTCTTTTCTTTAAATAAATAATATATTTAATCACCTTGACTACAAATATGTTTGTAGTTGGGTTGCAGTCACAAATATGTTTGCAGTTGGGTTGCCATCATAAAAAGAATATCCCCCCATTCACCAATATAACCTATCCACAACCAATGACCGCATCTCCCTCCTCCTCCACCCCCTGTCTGTATTCAAGATAGGCATTCTACTCCTCTCACTCATTAATATTGTCATGATAGTTGTTAGTGTAGTTATTTCTCTAACTGCATTCAACACTATTGTGGTAAGCTTCATATTGTGAACCAGTTCTTCCAGCCCTCATCTCTATTGTATCTGGGTATTATTAAAATACTATATTTTATTTTCTTAAATCCCACAGATGAGTGAGACTATTCTGTGTCTATCTCTCTCCCTCTGACTTATTTCACTCAGCATAATAGTTTCCATTTCCATGCATGTATAGGAAAATTTCATGACTTCATCTCTCCTGATGGCTGCATAGTGAAATCACAGATGTTTTCGTAGAAAATTACTCAGGTAGATAAGAGGATTTTTTAAATCTTATCTGGAAGTATAACTGCTTTAGAATCTCCATATAGTTCTGTAGTATATGTGAGGTTTTGGTCAAATCACAGACTCAGAATCTTTATTCACTGTTTGATTGTGTAAGATAGGATGATATGTCTCAAAGATAGCTGTGAGGTTCAACACCTGAAAATCTGTTACAGTGTGGAATTCAAAAAATAAAAATAGTATATATTATGTAGTAGTAAATAGTAGACAGTCATTTTCTGACTATACCAACTATCTATAGAGTCTTGAAATTTAAAGGAATAATTTCTACTTTGGTATATGTATAACTATGGACTTGTTCAGAGCAAGCTGCCAAGAGACCATGAAAACAGATGTACTTAATTATAGGCAGGCATGGTGAGTAGGCTAAATAAAATGTATATCACAGATAAATGTATCATTATCATTCATGCGTGGAGAAGGCATTGTAATGAACAAAATCAAAAGTGACTTTCATTTGAGTGTAGTTTGTCAATAAGTATGTTCCAAGTCAACAAATACTTAATGTACAGCTATGGTTATGTGATGGTTGATCCTTAAAAAGATCTAAAATAGGGGGCCGGGCGGTGGCGCTGGAGATAAGGTGCCTGCGCTAACCTAGGACGGACCGCGGTTCGATCTCCCGGTTCCTCATATGGTCCCCCGGGCCTGCCAGGAGCGATTTCTGAGCGAATAGCCAAGAGTAACCCCTGAGCGTCACCGGGTGTGACCCAAAAACCAAAAAAAAAAAAAAGATCTAAAATATATAAACTGAGGAACATTTTATATAAAAAAGGCAGTAAATTTTAGAAGTTCCAAAGTCTGTAAATAACTAAAACTTATGTGAAGTACTTCCCCAGATTAGGACGTAAAATTAAGATGATACAACAATTGAAAGCATTGTGTTACTGAGATTGGATTTGGGTCACACCCAGTGAAGCTCAGGGGTTATTTCTAGCTATAAGCTAAGAAATCGCTCCTGACTTGGGAGACCATATGAGACACTGAGGGATCAAACCACATTCCGTCCTGGGTCAGCTGCATGAAAGGCAAACGCCCTACTGCTGTGCCATTGTTCCAGCCCCTAAGCCTGACATTATTATAAATAGAAGTAATCTAACATAGGATGGTTTGTCATACCTAGTAAATTAGTAACTAAAAGAAAAAAAAAGAGCAAGGATTCAGTCATTAGGAAAACTTTAGTTAGAAACAAGGCTCTTGCCTCAATGAATGGGACATCTACCGTCCCACTACAGATTATGGCACCAGCATCAGGAATCAAACTCCCCACTGGGTAAGGTCCAAATCTGCCCTGGCACCAACTCACTCCAGGTAAGCCCATAAGACAGCCTGATGAAGAGGAAACAGTAAAATCTTGACATAAAAGCAGGTTGCACCACCTTACTACCCAACAGTGAGATGAAATCAGAAGATGCTCTGCCCTAGGAGCTGTACAAGAACCAATATCTCTAGTTACAGTAGACTGTCTACAATAACCATGACTAAGCAGAACTTTTTTGGGGACCACAAAGAAAGACTTTATCCTAGGACCTGTGCAAAAAACAAGATTTCTAACTACAGAATACTGACTTTGACAACCGCGACTGAGGAGAACTTTTTCTGGGACTACAAAAAAGAGACATTGGGATTGTCTCTCCCATTGGGATGGCTGGAGACTGTACTTGGTATTTTGACAGTATGCTTCATGAATAGAGACACCCTGTATCCTGTATCTCTTAGGTCAATGGAACTTCATTTCTAATTTCCTCAATGTTTGATTTGCCTATGCCAAAAAAATGCTACACCTGTCCCTCTCCCCTGCCTTTTCCTTTTTTTCATTTTCTTCTTTTAATTTTACTTATTTTCTCGAAACATAGAACTTGAACCACTTTTTTCTGTCTCATATCTATGTTTTCCTACAAATTGAATGAAGAAAAAAGTGGATGGGGCCCAGAGGCCAAGCAGTCTCAGGAACATAGAGTGAAAAAAAGGTCAGATCTAAATACTCAAACCAAAGTCATTGACAACAGAATCAAGAGACCCAAACTAGAACAAGCCAAACACAAAATGGGCCTGTTACACTGGCAGTCCAGGGGACTAGGGGTGTAGGTATGGGATGCATGCTGGGAACTATGGTGGAGAGAGGTCAACATTGGTAGTGGGAATGGCCCTAATTAACTGTCACTAAATGCCTGAAATACAACTATGAAAGACTTGTAATTAAAAAAAATAAATTAAAAACAACACAACTGTATTATGAACAACCTTGTAACCTTGGTGTTTAGAGTAAAAAAATAAATCTTTGATAATAATAAAACAAGGCTCTTGTACTTATTGCCATAGGTGGCTTTGGCAAGTCTGAGCAACAGAGTTTTCTTGTATAATGTGGAGCTATGTATAATATTTGCTAGAACTGGGATTGGATTGATAGAACAGTCTGGAGGGCATATGCCTTGCCTGTGGCTGACCCTGATTTGATCCCAGGCATTCCATATGGTTCCTTAAGCCTGTCATGAGTGATCCCTAAAAGAAAAGCCAAAAGTAAGCACTGAACACTGATAGATGTGGTCTCAAAATAAAAATAAATAAATAAAACCAAGCCAAAATAACCCACTTGCTTGAACTGTTCTGAGAATTTAAGTCAAAAGCACAAGTACAAAGTGCATGAATGTCACTCACAATAAACATTAGCTCTCTTTCTGCTCCCTCCTCCCCACTCTGTCCAAGGAGGAGAATGAACATGGTTTGCACATTTTCCCAGGTATAAGTATTGTGTGCTAAGATTGACAAGGTAACACCAAAGCTGTGTAAAGTGTTGAGTGGGCAGGAAAGTTTTCCCAATATGAGATTGTAAGCATATAAACAGAGTTAATAATTATCAGCATAAACAGCATCGGCTATTATTCAATGTTCTTTAACACTCCTTAACCTAACACCCTAAAAGAAGAGGTTTGGCGCATTGAGAGAGTGTGGGCTGTGTATTTTGACTCATCCTGTGGTGATCTTTCCAGGATCCAAAGATTTACGCCTCTGTGGAACATTGTACTTCTTAAGAAAGAATAGCTTTTAAGTGCTGGGGGTCTGAGTTTACTAGTGTTTAAAAAAAATAGACCAGACCCTACAGCTGCAAGCTTCAAGTTGAAGAGCTGACTTGAGTGTGGTCCGCTCCTGTGGTCTGTGTGCTCTGTGGGCAAAAGCAAGTGAGAAGCCTAAGGGGTGTGGGAGTGGATGTGCATGTTCATAGAACATGACTCTGTAAGACAGAAGAAAAATAACCTGAGAACGTGGTCGTATTGGCTGCTCTTGTCATTTGCATATTTTTGTTCCAGAGAACAAAAATGGTTTTTGTTACTTGGTTTTTGTCAAGTAAGTGCTGGAATTTTATAAAACACTGATGGCTGTGTAGTGGTTGTTTTTTTGTAATTGTTAGTTAGTTGATTTTGCCTTTGACTTCCATTAATTATTTGCTTGCAAGAAAAAAAAAAGGAAAATCCTCAAAATCAGTCTGGAATTTTAGAATCATATAAATCACTATATCAGTATATCAACAATTGCCCCACACCCAACAATGTAGAGCAGTTTCTCATAATTTAAACCTACTTTAACCCTTCTTGGGGATGGAGTGATAATACAGAAGGTAGGGCACCAGTCTTGCAAGCAAACAAGACTGGTTCTGATCACTGGCATTTCATATAGTTCCCCAAATCCACCAGGAGTGATTCCTAAATGCAGAACCAGGAGTAAACCTTGAGCATCCCCAGCATGGCCCAAGAAACAAATCCACAAAATTTTCATACATTTTTTTCTTCCTGTGAGTTTGATTATAATAAAATGTTTATATGATACAATGGTTGAAATTTGCATCAAAATAATCTATAGCAAAATATCAGATGAAAGAAGATGGGTCTGTGTTAATAAATGATGACTTTGGGTGGTGGATATGTTATTTTTTTTTACTATAGTCATCACTTAGACATGTTTAAAAATTTTCACAAAAAACATGGCATATTGTTTTATAAAAATATCACACTGGTATCAACAAAAGGATCGGTATTACACACATCATTCAGCAGGCAAAGCCAACACAACCTTGAGGAAAGGAGTCAGAATTAGGGTACTCCCACTTCATCATACTAATAGTGCTTGCAGCCCTTAGCCATCTTGAGGAATGGCTGTAGTTTCTTGACACAATTCTGGTTGTAGCTCTTGCCTATCCTCTTCTTACAGATCTTTCTGCTCTACTTAGTAATGTTAACAATTTCTTAATAAACTTTCTAATTTGTAGCCATTGTATTTTTTTAAGTTTTTTATTGAGAACAATGTGAATTACAAATCTTTCACAGTTGTATTTCAGGCACACAGTGACAGTGAATTAAGGCTATTACAGCCAGCGGTGTTGACCTCCCTCCACCATAGTTCCCAGCATGCACCCCATAGCTCCACCCTTAGCCCTCTGGACTGCTATGTAACAGGCCCATTTTTGTGTATAGCTTGTTATAGTTTGAATCACTTTTTTTATTATATATATAATTTTTATTTTAATCATATTGGCTTACATATTGTTGACAATCATATTTTAGGTACAGATTAACATAAAATCAGGGGAACTCCCATCACCAAATTGTCCTCCCTCCACCTCCATTCCCATCCTACTTTCTATATCCTCTTCCCTAACCCCCGGGGTTGCTAAAGCAAGTGGTCCTCCTTGTGTCTAGCTTAC
>PVKC010009666.1:0-26555 GCA_004027635.1 Crocidura indochinensis | reverse complement strand
CGAGAATGCGAGGGTGTCTTTCATTGAGGAGCAGGATGGTGGTTTGTTGGGGAAGGAGGTTGGACATGGTGCCTATCAAGATAGGAACTCAGGGAAAAGAAGGTCAAAAAGAGAGGGGGTAATAAATTCGGGTAGGGATATGGGGGAGTATAAAAGATTCTGGGTGTGGAAGGGTACTGTATAAGCAGGTCTATATTCCATCAAAGTCCATTTTGAACTGACTGTTGTATATGGTGTGGTATAGGTTGAGCTCATTTTGTTACATATGATTTATAAATTTTTCAATGTCACTTGTTGAAAAGATTTTCCTTCTTCCACTTCACACTCTTCTTCCTTGCTGAAGATTAGTGTCCAATACCCAAGAATCTGGTTCGAGGTCTCAGTTCTATTCCATTAGATTCATATTCTTTCACTATATAATCACATCATGTCACTATTCTGTTTAAAATACTGTAAATTCCTATCAGAAAACAACCTAAAGTCCTTTAGAAAGCTAGAATTAATTGCCTGTTATGTGTCTCTCTCACCTTATCTTCCTTATAGTTCTTGTTTTGTTGTCCTCAATGTACATTGAACTTTTCTTATTTAACAATTATTAATAATTAATGTCCATAACTGTCTCTTGATGCTTGCCAGCTAACTTTTTGTCATTCAACTCTGAGGTACGATATGATCTCTTCAAAGAGGTGCTTCAAATAAGCTATGTAAATAAAGTATATCTTACTTTTAGCTTCATCTCAATGCTTAAGGAAAAAACTGGTAGCTCATGGACACACATAAGCATTTGTTGAATGAATGAATGATCTTTATTTTCTTTGACTGTAAAATGAAGAAATCATATTGAGTAAGGACTAAATTCTCTCTATTTCAATATATTCTGCTTTATTTTGTTTTGGGGGACATATCCAGTGGTGTTCAAGGGATAATACTCCTGCTCTGTGCGCAGTCGTCACTCCTAGAGAAAGTTAGAAAAACTTGTGGTTTCAAGAATCAAACCTGGGGTTCTCACATACAAAATATGTGATAGTCCACCAAGCTATGTCTTCAGTCCCTTTTCTAGCTATATTATTTATATGAATTGGTCTCCAATAACTTTGTCAATCATATCTATCAATTCCTTTCCTCCAGCTGAAGAGATTTTCTTTTCTAACAATAAAGATGTAATAACATATGATATATAATGTGGTACCCTATCTTCCTAAGATAATATTATGCCTCTTTTCATAATCTTAAATATCAGCAACCTTTTTTCAGAGGTGCATTAAAGCATATCTACTACTATATTTGACTAATTTAGCCATAGTCAAAATATTTGTATGGAAATATAAATAAGGATAAAAGGGGCTGGAGAGATAGCACAGTGGTAGGGCTTTTGTCTTGAATGCAGTTAACCCAGGACAGATGTGGCTCAAATTCTGGCTTCTCATATGGTCCCCATAGCCTGCCAAAAGCGATTTCTGAGTGCAGAGCTAGGAGTAACCCCTGAACACCACCGGGTGTGACCCAAAAACCTAAATAAATAATAAATAAATATAATATATTGAATATGGAATACAAAAATACATCACGTGAGACCTATTTTTATAGGGTCTAAGTCCAAAATTATTGAGGAACTGAGTTATGCCCTATATAATATTTATCCTAGTGGGCATTGTGCCAATGAAAAATCTTAAATCCTTGAACAAATTGGACATATTATACGTTACTTGTGCTATCTTCTTTGTTCCCTTGATTCTATTTTTCCAGAAAAGAGCTCAAGAAATATTCACTTATTAATACCAGTACATGATTTTAAAAACATATTTTTCGGGATCAGAATAATAGCACAGCTAATGGGGTATTGTCATTGCATGTGGCCAACCTAGGTTAAAACCCAGCATCTCATATAATCTCCCAACCCTTCCAGGAGTAATTTCTGAGTGCAGAGCCAGAAGTCACCCCAGATCATTACCAGGTATGGTCTGTATGGTCTAGAAACAAATATATGTATGCATTTATGTATTTTTATTTCACCTTATTCTATCTACATATAGCATTTTCTATTTCACTATTTCTTTCCCTTTGTCAAAATGATGTTATTGAACTCAAGATATCAGAAATAAGTAGATATAGAGGTAAATATTATCTCTATTGGTCTAAAAAATGCCAATAGTTTGGATCAGACATATTATAAAGCATCATAAGTGCATCATTTGCATGCATAGGACTCAGCTTCCTTCCCTAACACCCAGATCGCTTCTGGTACCTTCCAAGCACAATCAGGGTGGCCCTGGTGTTCCCTCCCACTGCAAACCAAGCTACTCTTTATCCTGACACCTTCCATTAAGTTGTCTAGCTTACTTTTACTGAGTGTCCTTCAGAGTGACCCTTGGGTCTCCTTAGTATTGATTGTGAGTGGCCCAAACAATAAAACAAGCACAAAATAAAAGTAACAGCTGAGGAGTGTTATCATCCCATCATAAATAAAACAGTAACTGTATATTTGAGAGATCTGGGCATCTACAGTTTCATGTTTTATATATTGCTCCCAAATTTTTGGTCTTCTTAAAACTATGACTTCTATGCTCCTTTGCAGTTTAGAGTCTTACCGGTAACAGGACAAGTTGAATATGTACCCAAAGAGTTAAATTTAAAAAATCTAGGCAACTATTTTTACAAACTCTTTCAATTTATCTTTCAAACTAATCTTCACACAAAACTATGAATGTTGTCATAAATGGTGATTATTTACTACATTAAATGGTGGCTATTATTAGAGATACATCCTAGCATATTTCCCAATTGCTCGGTCTTTTATTTTTTCATAGATACCAGATCCATATACCAGGGTAAGACAAAAATTGTGTGTTTAATCACTGCTCAATGGGCCATTTCTGCAACATATTCCTGTAATGAGAAGCTGTCTCAAGCACACGTCTCTAACCTTACTCTATGATGATTTCATGTGATTGCATGAAGGCAAGTCTTATGCCAAATATACTGTGATCCCATGTATAAGAAATACAAACACATTGCCATGATCTCTGAATACCTAATAGTTGTAGGGGAAAACAAACAGCCCTTCTTTTTGCTAGAGGAATACAATTTCCAAGCCACATTTTATTTATCTACATCAATATTTGTAGAAGTAAGTATCCTACAGTACCACCCACATAGTTATTTGTTGATCCATTCTCATAGTCTATCAATCTTTTTTCAATTCTGGGCTCATGACTAGAGTAGTGGAGCAGTGTGTATTGCATCTCTATGATAATTTAATTTAACTGTGGTGTGCTAGGGTCTAGATTGCTCTTCTTAGCAGGCAGAGGTGACCGCAAATAGCACGAGGGCCTAGATTGTTGTCAGCAATAATTATTGGCATAAGAGAACTTTGAAAGAATAGGACATTCTACAGAAATAACCATACAGAGAGAGAATACACACATAAGCAAATCAGAGTAACCACACACAAACACAGAGAGTTATTTTAACAAACAATAAAATCCATTGTCAAAATAATTCATAACTGATTAACTGAGCCTAACCTGCATTTACATCTTTCTATAAGTCTGTATGGTATCTATTTGCTCCAGGCAAGGTTTTTTAATAGGTTTACATATATTGATAATTTGAAAATGAAGTAAATTGCATGGCTATGTATAAAAGTATAAATGAAAACAAGGGGAGGGGGAAGCAATTTTGTTCACATATTTTCTCAGTTTTCAATTCTCATAAAAATAAATTCAACTTTGAAAATCCAAAGAAGGAAATAAATTGCTCTTCACCATTTAATTGCCATATTTAGGCAGAACTGTAAGTATACACACAATTTCTGCAAATGGCCTTGGATCCGAGAGACACTGTATGCTGCTGAACTAAAATGCTTGTTGTAGAAATTGCTTGTTAGTCTTGTGCTGACTTTCCCAGCTCTTGTTTCTACAAAAGAGTATAAAGAATTGAAAGCTTCACATTATGATCACTTTTTATTTCTCCTTTCTTTTTCAAACTATCCTCATCTACAAACAACTATGTATAAACTCAGAAGATAATACACGTTATTTTGCTAAATAGATGCAATTAGGAAATACATAGGTAGTTAATTAAATAAAAATTTCTTTCATAATTTGCATTAGTTACAAAATAATAGCCAGAATGTCTCCATCCTATTTAATGCAACAATTTTACCTTCCAAGTTCTGGGGTTTCTGATTAGCTATTTCACCTTAAAGGGAAAAACAGGTGAGATAGTAACAATCCATCTCAGATGGGGAAGAGCAAGCTTAGCACCCTCTCTATTTTTTGATATTAAGAAAGATTTTATTTAGGAAGCCATCTTAGTTTGATAGCTAACCTCTGTTTACTAATGAAAGGAGAATCAACTAGAAGTCTATCCACCGAGTTGTCTTCCAGGAGTTTAGTCCTGAAACTAATTCTCAGGCAAAGATATCACATAGCCCCCCCCCCTCTAGTGCAAGATGCACCATCCACACCAATGTGGTCATTGCCTTATAATTGTGAGAAACCTCAAAGTTTTAAGAAACTTCATCTTGTTAATTACCCAAATTATCATTCCAGCATTAATCTGAAGATGTTCTTTCTTCATGCTTCTTAGCTTTTGCTTTTGTGTCTATTCCATAGAAAGGGTTTAATAATGAGGAGTTCCTGAAAGAAGTTTCTTATTTCAAGTTATATTTTTCTCACTTAAGGTACTTCCTTAAATACTATCTTAACTGATCTGACCTAAACTAGTTAGCATAGATCACCCACTAACTTGCTTATTCCCTACTAATTTCATGATTATATATTTTGTTTGCCAGTGATACTATAAAATTATCAATAATAAAATCTGTCTTGTTTCCCCCATCCTTGGGGCCTGTTTAAGTAGAGAATTCAGCTAGACACGTCTGTCTAAAGACCATGTATGAAAAAGTTTAGATGATTTCCTAAATTATAGGCATTGTTGGGCTTGATACCTTGTCCCCCATATACACCAGTAATACCTTTGTCCTTCTTCCTTTTTTGCATAGGCACATTAAAATGGGAAAAGATTACATATGCAAACAAGTTCGTATAATAGAGTTAGGAACACAACATTTTATACTGCAGTGAGACCTTACGCACTAGACTCCTGGCATAGTGACTTGGCTTAGACTTCAGCTGATTGGACATTGACCATTCAACCCTGAATTGTGGACACCGTCTGCAGAAACAAACATAGTTTCCTACACCATAACCAGGGATAAGAACTCTTAACAAGGAAGACTCCATTACCATCATGATATTGACTTACTCCAAAAATGGTACTTATGTCACCCTGACAACCTAGTAACAGCAACAGTCTGCTTTTAGGACAGGATTCTCTGCAATGCTACCACAGATGAGACGAAACCAGAAGACACTACATACCTCCGGACTTCGACATAAGACCTGTACTGAAACCAGGATCTATAACTACAGAAACCCCACGGCAACAACTGTGATGGTGAAGAACTGTTACTGGAATCACAAAGAATGTCTAACGGGTTGAACAACACAGCAGGCCTGGAGCCTGGAGTTGGTCTCTATGCCAAAACACTTCAGGGGTGAGGTTTCCCTGTTTTTAGGCCAAAGGTTTTTCCTTCCAATTTCTCCCATATTTTGCTGTGCCTATGCAAACAACAACTCACACACACATTTTTCTTTTCTTCTAGTCCATCTGCTACCTGGAAAAAAAGGAGCATGCTAAAGTTCCTGCTATTGTATTTATGATTTTATTGGTGATACAATATTTGTCATGAATATATCTGCTAATGAACTCTCCTTTTCTTTTTTCAACTCTTTATTTTTTTATTTTAGATCTCCTATTTTTTATATTTTTGATAACTTTGTTTCCTGTCATCCTAAAACAAATGTATTATGATTAGTTATGTCAACTATGATACATTTTTTCTATGATACATTTTTAATAAATTTATTTTAAAATGTCTGAATTCCAAAAAATATACAAAAAATAAATCTGTGTCTTGTACATAGGAAGCCAATGTATTCTCTAAAAACATTTGCAAAAATAAGATTTTGTGTAAGTATATTTTAACGTATATGTTTATG
This sequence comes from Crocidura indochinensis, assembly GCA_004027635.1. Taxonomy (NCBI): domain Eukaryota; kingdom Metazoa; phylum Chordata; class Mammalia; order Eulipotyphla; family Soricidae; genus Crocidura; species Crocidura indochinensis. Next base: position 20,490 of record PVKC010009666.1, on the reverse strand, counting down.
AGGCTTATGGTATAATTAAAACTGTATTTAATATTTAAGAATATAATATAGATCTTATGATATTTCATTTATTTTGTAAACATTAATGGAAGTACCTTAGGTACCACGTAAGGAATAGACCAACTTGATAGACCAAATCAAAGAATAGAACATCTTATACGAGCTAATATTTTCTAAGGGGTTACACTTATTTTATTTTTTTCTGAATAACTATAATGCCTGAGGACATATGCTGACATCAACATTAGCATAAAATTCAGGGACAGCTATTATTCACAAAAGTTGAAGATTTAGCTGAATTTTTTTGTGCGTATGTATGTAAGAATCAAGTCTAGTTTTCATTAATGCAAGGCATGTACTTTGCCACTGAGTCTTATCCATGGCTCTCGTTTGGTTCTTTAAAAATCTATGTTTGAGGACAGAAGAGATAATATAGTAGGGAGCTTACCTTCCATGTGACAGACCAGGGTTTGACCCCTGAGTCTGCTAGGAAGAAATCTGAACATAGAGCCAGGAGTAAGCACCACCACTGTAGCCCAAAAACAAAATATATTCTATGTGCTCAAAGGAGCTGTAAAGGTAGTTTAATGAGCTTAGTTCATGTTTTTCATGCTGAAGGTCAGAGTTTGTTTCCTTAGCATTGTTAGGAGAGATTCCTAAGTGATTCAGAAGTAGCTACTGAGCACTGGTGGGTGTGAGCCCTAAAACAAAATCAAATAAAAATATGTTTGAAAAGTGAAAGGTGGTGATCAGAACAACCAAGGGAGAAGGAACAGGATAATTGGCAAGGTAGACTATAGTAAATGGAATTGTGGGAGATTGAGATGAAGAAGAAGACACATACTACACAAAGACTATGTAATCAAGGTGCTTAAATAAAGATATTAAAAATAATATTAAAAATAAAGATATCGGGGCCAGGGAGATAGCATGGAGGTAAGGCGTTTGCCTTTCATGCAAAAGGTCATCGGTTCGAATCCCGGTGCCCCATATGGTCCCCCGTGCCTGCCAGGAGCAATTTCTGAGCAGGGAGTCAGGAGTAACCCCTGAGCACTGCCGGGTGTGACCCAAAAAAAAAAAATAAATAAATAAAGATATCATCACATAGTTGATATAATTGAAGATTTGTTTCCAGATAAATGAGAGAAAAATATTATTAAAATAATAAAGGAGAATAAAAAGAAAAAGGATGAGAATAAAAAAATTTTAACTTAAAAAAAAAATGTTTCCATCAGTAGAATGAAGTCTAGGAGCTGCCCACAATACCACCCTCCAAATTTACCTCATTTCTATGGCAGAGATTCATTTTCTAAAGTCCTTCATCTTTTTCTGAAAATATATCCATCTTGAGTTCAAACATTAATTTTCTGTTATTTTTTACTCATAACCATAGGAGAGAATCTAAGAACCCTTACTCTGGAAAGAATCAAGTCCTTTATTTATCAAATTACAACCATGAAAGTCTTGAAAGTAATATTGACCAGGAGAGTTGGAAGCCTTGCTAGAGAGTTTAAACTTTATCTTCCAGTCTCGGCTATGGAGGCACCATTTTATACTTTTTCAGAAAAACAGCAACAGAATGGACATTTAAGGTTCTGACTAGAATAACATTAAATCTTGATCATAACCCTTTTGGTTCCCATTATGTTCTTCTGAGGACTAATGGAACGATTAACTTAAACCATTAATCCAGGTAAACATTTGATTCATTGTTGTTTAGATTTTGGAAAGAGTATGTGAATCAAGTGTTGGAAATAGGCCAATATTCTACTCTGCAGATTTTAGCAGTGCTCAGAGAACCATTTTTCTGATATCCATATGTCATTACACATGGATGATTTATTAATCATCAGATGTATTTTAAAATACTGCACATACACAGATTATAATGCACCCAATAATCATGCACTGGAGTGCATGATTTATGTTACAGACTTCTCTATTTAACATCAGAGTTTTGTTTTTTCTGGAGGCAATCTCTTCAGAAAAGATTGGCTTCATGCCTCTGCTGTTTTTCAGTGGATAAAGAGCTTTACATTACATTCCTCGGAGAAAGAACCATTTTTCTTATCCCAGCTAACAATCATTTCAATCATTGGTGAGGCACTATCTCCTATCAAACTTCAAGTTACAGCAGTCACAGTCAATCTATAAGGATAGTATTTCTTCGGTGAAACTATGCGACTAGCAACAGGGCAACAACTTTGGTCAAGTCAAATACTCTCTATCTCTTGCATATAGAGGTGTGTGTCTTCCCTGGCCAGCTCCAAGGAAACTGTTCATAACTATCAAATTTCTTTATCGGGTTGGACTTTTGCTCTAGTAGATAAGCTAATATCTTGAGGGAAAGAAATTCTTTAACATATACAAATATAGCTGTACATAGGAAAATGAAATGAAAACTGCTACCAAATTTATAAATTAAGAGTATTTCTCATAAGCAACATATAAACAGTGTTTATGAAAGAATGCTTCAAACGAAAATAGTTGGAAACACTTAGAAAGTTTGAGATATTCCAAAGTACTTATTCTTCGATACTGTTTTAAAATAATTTAAAGGATTAAAGAGATAATTATGTCTCTGAGGGTGGAGCCTTCTGCCTTGCATAAAATTGACTCTACCACTGCCAGTAGATATATATACCTGAGCATAGAATAAGGAGAAAGTCTTGAGAATAGCCAGTGTAACCCCAAAACAAAAAGAAAGTAATTTAAATACTGCTAACAAATACAAATTTAAAAGAAAAAATGAAACATGGAACTACATACAAGTCCAAAGATGTTAATATTGATCTAAAATTAGAATCATAGACCTTATTATTATTTGTTGTTTTATTTAAAGCTCAGAAAACATTCTCACCAAAGCATGAGGTGAAGTATTCAACCAAGTTTTTAAAAAGGATAAAGATGGCCAACAAGCACTTAAGAATATATTTATCATCGCTGATTATCAGGAAAATTCACATCAAAATAATGAGATGATATGCCTCACACCCTCACACCAGTAGGAAGGACTATATCAAAATAAACCAACTGTCATGGAGAAAGGGGGACCTTCGTTCACTGTTGGTGGGACTGTTATCTGACCCAACCTTTATGGAAGATGGTGGAGATTTCATAGAAAGTTAACAATAGAACTTCCATATCAAACAGAAATTCCTCTTCTGGGCATTTATCCCACAAACACAGACATATTAATTTATACGACATTAATTCACCTACATACATGTTCATCAGAAAAAATTTTATTATCTAGAAACAACTCAAGTGCCTAATAGTTGACTAGATAATGAAATTGTGACATGTGAACACAATGAAAGATTATACAGCAGTAAGAAAAGATGGAATCATGTATGTAAGCCATGTATGCCAGTCAGGAGTAAACAGATACCAGATGATATTTCTCAAGTTCAGAGTAGAAAGAAATGAAGTAAAAGATTAAACAGTCGTCTAAAGAAACAATACCGAGATCCTTACGACAGAGCAGCCAAATGAGGTTGCAACGTAGGGGTAGGAAAGAACTTGGGAACAGAGCTGGAAGAATACTGGCACGCTAGTGATGACGCTCGTTGGTGACAAGCACTGCAAGTATAAAGCAATAATATGGAAGATGTTATAAAATATGTCATCTGTGGTTTTATATGTAACATTTTAAGATGTCCAGAAAAAATTCTAAATTTACTTAGTGTCCTGAGATTTAGCTTCACTGAAAGATATGTCTTTTTGTTATTGTTATTGTTGTTGTTGTTGTTGTTGTTGTTGTTGTTGTTGTGGAGGTCTTACTCCTGGTTCTGCATTCAGCGAGGCTCAGGCAAGATAAATTCTTACCTGCCGTTTTATTTCTCCACCCCCATGGATCTTACATATTTTTAAAAAAAAAGAAGTTGAGGGGAATCATTTTTCCTCTGTGTGCAAGAGGAAATATACTAGCTTGAAGAAAAAGACCTTGGAAGTTAGAGGAAAGGCACAGCTCTTCGGACAGTTATATTCAAAGTAAAAGTTTCCTTGACCGTTGTTCTGAAACTTCCATAGAGAGTCTTACTTTTCTTATTCTTCCTACTCATGCCTTTATTATATTTTTAGTAAGTACATAGGGGGAGGGAAAAAGGGAAAGTTATGTTGGCAGAGGGATGACCTCTATTTTATATAATTTGTAGCTAAAAAGCTTACAGGCTAAAACATGTAAATATATGCAGATCTGAGAGCAAGACCTCACAAGGAAAATAGCCAAGAAAGATGGAAGAGAATGTAGCCATCTCCAGGAAAACCATTGGGGCTCTTAGCAACCTGGAAATCTGAAATAAATTATTATCGGGGTCCATTGTGACCTACTTAGAAACCCGGCAGCATGTTGGCACAAAGAGAAATTGGGAGATAGAGGAATCGCTTATTTGTTTGACTTTAAAGATGTGTGAACCAATAGGATGACTGCTGGCTCAGCACAAGGACAGGCACTGCCATGTTTAGAGCCCCTCACTTCCTGCTAAGACAACTTTGCATGGCCTTTGAGAAGGGTGACCTAGGCCAAAAACCTTTTGCTGAGTTTCTTTCTTATTGAAATTTGCTGATTGATTGTTATCATTATAGTTTGCTATGATTGTTATGATTGTTCCTCTTCTTAGCAGTGGAGAGGGGAGAGGTGGAGGGAGGGCACAAAACTGTGATATCACTGTCTTTTTTTTTAAGCCTCTACTGTTATTTTTAATTATTCAAAATGAAGAGAAACAGACCTTGAATTTTATATTGAAGTTAAGACCGTTTCTTTAAATTAAAAAGTAGATATTTTAATAAATAAAATTCTTCAATTGGATCACCATGAAATACTGAAAATATATATATTTGGTTTTTTGGGGTCACACCCGGCCCCCAGAATATATTTTTAAAGGGAGAATTGGACTTAAAGAATGACTCGGTGACAAAGATCACTTGCAGTAATCACTTTGGTAGCACTTATACTAAAAGATCACTTGCAAGAATGAGGCAGAGAATTTGACCCCTACATTGCCAAGAAATTGTCTAGCACTACAATAAAGTGTGAGATATCTGGCACACAGCCAGATGTACAATTACTTTGTCACTCTGCATCCCCCAGTGAGCACTGTATGAGCCCACAGCACAGCAGGCAAGTACTACAACCAAAATGCGCACAAGTACCAATTGCAAAATGGATGCAAGTCCAGCAAGCCTGTACAGAATTATCAAAGCACTTGCAACCACATGTGTGAAACCTTGGCACACACCATATCCAAGTTAGCAATCATTGCAATGTGTACAGGAACTTCCCTCATCCCTGTAATGGCATCAATAGAAATAAAGGGAAAGGAAGTGGAAAATAATGATATTTTTAAAGAGGCTGAGTAGGGGTGAACGGAAAGTAAAAATATTTGTAGTAAATACAAATAAACATAATACTTCCTTGAACTTCAAAAATAATGCTTACCAAGAGTCCTGTATTACTAAAGAACTGGAATGCTCCAAAGAACGTCAGGTTCAACCGCTGGTTCTTATATATAAGGACACAAGTAACAAAAATGCAATACAGCTTTAAATGCCAGAAGAAATTCTCCAAACACTCAAAAACTTTCCTTTCTCGGGCCTCTCGCTGCTCACTGCAGTAACCTTCTTTCAAAGCTCCCTTGACCATAAATTCCTTCTCACAGAACCGTGAATCGGTGCAGTTCTGAGTAAGATGAGCTGGGGTAGAGGTAATGTCTCTTACTTTTATTTTTCTCTGTTGAGGAAGAATTCTGCTGAAAAGCCAAGTGGCGTTCGCTGTTTCAGGCAAAGCAGACATGAGTCATACTTGAAACTGTACCTTGTACTTAATTCACTTCATTCTGTGTGTACATGTATTTCAGAAGAGAAGCGTGGTTGATGAGAAATCCCAAATAACCCAATTAACACAGAAGAGGAAGTTATCAAATGGGAAAACTTTTGGTTACTTAGCTGCCCTCTGTAGGCTATGATGTGATGACGACTGGGCATCTGGAAGGTTATTAATGAGAAGCTCATGGAAAAGATAGCACTGGATCCAATGAGTTTAATCCCCAATCAAAGAAGTTTAAGTCCAAACCAGAATGTCTGTAGGCACCAGACCCTCTAACTCCCAACAGGAAGCCTTCTGACTTCTAGCTGCATTACTAGAAAGATCCATCCCAGCCAACCCACAATGCTCCTATGGATAAGAATCGCAACCTTAAACCATTCCAGGCATTACTTGATGGTTAGGCTGTCAAAAGTGCATCACAGGACAGGTACTGTCCAAAGACTCTGCAAAGTCAGTGGTAGTCAGTCACTCAACTGTCCTTCACAAGGCAATCAGAAAATAGCATTTATATTAAATTTGTGACATCGCGTTAAAATCTGAAAGATGGCACAGGTATCACTCATAGCAGCATCTAACTTATTTTTCCTATCAGCGATGTTTTCTATTGAGATTTCTTTAAGATACAGGGAAGTTTTTCAGTGCTCAAAATAAATGGCTGTGTTTAAGGAAGAATTTGAAAGATTCCCAAATATCCTGAACGAGGGGTAGCTATCACTGACTGAAATTGAGCCATTAAAGCTGTTTTTATTCTATTACACACTGCCTCTCCTTTGTTACTACTGCTACAATTGCATGGACAGCATCCTTTCGGTTTTTGGCTGGTAGAAGTGTCCAATAGCTAGAAAAGGGAGATGAAAGCAGAAGGACTCTAATTCCTGGTTCATTGATTACTATGAGTTCATTTGAATTGGTTTGTTGTACCTGGGTAGACATGAGATACAGCTTGGAGTTAATAGATTCAGCGAAGAGAAAAAATCTTAAAAACTCCAACTGAAAGAGTTAGCTGATGTGGTAAAGCCAAGTTTTTTTACACTTTTTCTCAATAATCAATTAATTTTTTATTTAAGGAACCATAGTTTACAAAGTTATTGATAGTTGAGTTTTAGTTGTATAATATTTCAACATCAATTCTACCACCAGTGTCAACTCTATCACTAGTGTTCCTATACTCCATCTTTCCCCACTTCTGAATAAACTTCCCTTTCCCCTACCTGCCACCTGAAGACACATAAAAGATAATTTAACTATAATATTCTTAAGATTATGGAAATTGCTTTATGATTTTACTCCTATAACGAAGACTAAAATACTGTGTATACTCAGTAATTCTTTTTTCAAATTTAAAATGAAGACTATACCACTATACCCTTAGTTTATGTTTTGCCTGGAACCACCATAATTAAATCCATTTCAAACACTTTACCAGAAAATTGTGTCTTGCAATATAAGAGTAAGAAGTTCAGATAGATAAATATGAAGGAAAAACTCAGTCATTTTGTTGAGATAAGTATCTAGAAATGAAATGTATAAATCAAAATAGATGTAGGTTTGAAAGTACTGGTTCATGCTATAACATGCCTACCACTGTATCTGTGTCAGAAATTATCCCCAGATTTTCAGAAGTTTAGAACTATTTGAGGGATGGGACACACCCATCAGTGCTCAGGGGTTACCCCTGGCTCTGCACTTAGAAATCGCTCCTGGCAGGCTCAGGGACCATATGGGATGCTGGGGATTGAACCTGCATCCATCCTGGATCAGCTGCTTGCAAGGCAAATGCCCTCCCACTGTGCTATTGCTCCAGCCCAAGTATAGGACTCTTTATAGATATCACAATATGAAGCAATACCTTCAAGGTTTTTATCTATATTATTCTACATATATGTACAAATTTATGTTGATATAGTTGCTCAAATAACCTTCCATGATGACATAAATATTCCATGATGTATATGATATCAATTGATAGAAAATGTTTTATATTTAGCTACTTGAAAAATTATTTTATTAAATGAATATGTATTATGATTTATTTTGTTGTATGCTTTATGCATCTTATATATATTCCTAAAATATTTTTAGATGTATGTGTACATAATTTATACCAAACCAAAAGGAAAATACTTAATCATTGATTCCAAAAGTTATATTTTAAGCTATCTAAGCAACCTAGCTTTAACTAAAATAATATATATAAAGAAAAATAAATAAATAAATTTAAATCAATCGTCAATATTAAATATAAAAATATTATGTTGGTGATATTTGAATTTTTTGCTCACAGCACTACTTTTACTATTTCAGTTTTATTAAAAACCAGAAAAAGACAATGCTGATTTCACTCTGAAAGTTTTCCTGCAGAGAAGTACTTTTCTAAGACTCAGTATTTATTTCCCACATCTTCTGGGACATGACTACAAATTGGTTCTCAACTTGGGAACACACACGAGCCCCCTGAACTAATATGTAAACCAAATTGCTCCATCATCCCATGGTTAGCAATTGTGAAGAATTATAAGTATTATAAATAATATTCAATTGAAATTTTAGAACAGATATTGTTCTGCCTGAGAAGTTTATTGGAAAATCGTTTGTTTCACATCAGTTTTGGCACCCAGTATTCAATGTGAATTATGTAGCTGTAACCCAGTTTATTATATTTTTGTTTGTTCCAGTGTGTATATATGTGTCTTAGGCTTTAAAATGGTAATTTGTGCCCTCAAAATATATTATGTAACAAGTTGTGATTCATGCAAATCACTTTGATTTGTTTCCCCAAACTGCAGCCAGCTTCAATTAATCAGCAGCTATTCATTTCATATGTTCTTATTGCACTCACCACAAAAGCCTTAGTGGGTTATCACTTACTTGGGGGGCTGACCTCCAAAGGGTCTGAAAGACACAACAATCAGGCATTATACCAAGCATACAATTACATCGTGTGTCCCACAAACTCCAATAAATCCCACATCACATTCTGTTGGACTCCCACCTCTCTGAGCGTCTCCGTTACCCACGCCACCTACCTGCTGTAATCATAGCATTCTGCAGTGCGTGGGTTCAGGGCTCCAGCCTGCTGAGCTCTATTCCATGACTCCCAATACAGAGCAAAAGTCAGCCAGGCAGATTGCTCTATCTGTGTTCTGCTGCCTGCCCATCCCCACAGACAGTGGCTGAAGGTGCTGTGTTTCTCACATGGACTTAGTCTTGGGGAGTGGAGAAAGGAAGGCGGAATGTCAGTTTCAATTGTCCTTAGATGTGGACGATGCGCAATATTTTCATGGGGCTCCTATTACTCTGGATGGGCCTTCCAAGTTGTTATAAACTATAGAAATGTTCCCTTTTTATAAAGGTTTTATTTTAATTATGGGACATCTTCAAGTATAATTATCACTCAGGCTTTTACTTAGTGTCACGTTGTTTCAACCCTATTCTGTAGGATGAACTAATAATAATAGCCTGAGATTAGCATTTTATAAGGGGTGTATTATTATTTATTTTCCTAGGAATAACAGGGTACTTAGTGTCATCTAAAATAGAGGGCATTATTAAACCAAAACCACTTTTCTATGCCAGCTATTTATAAACCACATATGAATAGTTCTAAAATATAGGGTACTGAAATGACTAATTGTGCAGAGTAGGTACTCATTAGGGGTTAAAACTGCCCACAAAGGGAAGATTTATATATGGGGTTCTGATGTCATTTCATCATCCATCACCAAGTTACTCTGACAGTGATGTAAGATCTTATTTGGAGGTGTTTCTTGTGGATCTGGTTGCCATGGAAATAAGTAAAGGTCAAGAGTGTAGCATTAGACAGATTTTTTACCAAGTAAGGTATTGGTTCTAAACTGGGTTCCAAGATATCTCAGGAGGAGAAATACATAAGATGTCAATGTAATCTCTCAAACTTTACATAGTTAATTATCAATAAGATAAATTTCCCTTCCATCAAAATAACAGTCATAAAGAAAAGTTGTTGAGGTCTATCCAGCATGGGGTTTGGGGAAGCCCCATGTGGAAGGCCTTCTCTCTAACTTGGGTGTGCTGGGGGCCTTGATAGGCTCCTAGCTGTCCCCTCTCCGGCCCCCGGCCTCCAGGCCTTCTGGGGTGGAAACTGCATATATTAAGAATATTCCCTATCCTTATCTTATTGTTTGTGTATCCAGAATGTCTATTTGTATTCTACCCTTTCCCACTCCCTTACAATGCTTATTTTTTACTCCTTTACTCTTACCTTCCCAAACACCACTAACACACATTACTCTTTTTAACTTCAGTACTTCACAATCCTACTCACAGACCAACACCATGTATTGTGTTTAACAACCCCGAACTATTTCAAAAGACATACAATGGACATGTTTTTCTTTCGAATATTCTATGTGTTTATTCTTTGACATCTATAAATCTTACTAAATATTCTCTTGACGAAGACGGTTCTAACCACTTTTTATCTTCTCTTTATGAATTGTTCAATAAGCAATTCTGGTGATAGAGTCCCCCAGTTAATGCTTTCGATTGAACCATGTTGTTGAGTTTGTTGGACTTGTTCTTGTGCTCCCCATATTCGCCAATAACACCACGTGGCATTGTACCTTTTTTGCATAGGCACATTAAAATGGGAAAATACTATACATACAAATAGGATCTTTTTTAATAGAGATTGGAACACACAAATCTTGTAGTGTAAAGGGACCTTATACCCAGAACACTGACATAATGACCTGGCACAGGCCTCAAAAGATAGGGCATTATCCATTCACCTCTGAACCATGGAAGCCATTCACGAAACATCCAAGTTCTCTATAAAATAGCCAGGAAGCAATCCTCTATCACGGAAGACCCTACCACTGCTCAGACATCGAACTGCTCAGAAGAGTCTTCCCTTAACAGTGAGAAGTCTAACAACAACAAGGACCTGCTTACTGGAGAGGGCTTCCTGCATTGCCCTTTAATTATGAGGTGAGGCAGGAGGATGCTCCACATCCTGACTTCAATGCAGGATATGCAGATTCAAGGATCTTTGATACGGAAACATGATACCAACAACAGAGACTGTGTAAAAAGTAAAAGTGTATTGGCACTACAATGTATTGGATTGGACTATCTAGCTTGCCTGGAGCCTAGAGTTGGTCTTATGCCAGGAAACTTCAGGGATAGGATCTCTTTGTATTAGGCCAAGGTTATTTCTTTCCATGCTCCTCATATTTTGGTGGGCCTATGCAAGCAACAATTGCCACTCTAACACCATTTTTTACTGTGCTCCTTTGACTCTAATCCTTACATAAAAGCCCACTTAAATTTTTGAGGTTAACTTAAACTAAATGCATGTACATGGAAATGTTAAAAAATAGAAGGGCCCGGGAGATAGCATGGAGGTAAGGCGTTTGCCTTTCATGAAAAAGGTCATCGGTTCGAATCCCGGTGCCCCATATGGTCCCCCGTGCCTGCCAGGAGCAATTTCTGAGCATGGAGCCAGGAGTAACCCCTGAGCACTGCCGGGTGTGACCCAAAAACCAAAAAAATAAATAAATAAATAAATAAAATAGTATGCCTCTAATGTTTAAGGAGTTACATAAGTTTTATGACTTTAGATAGCCTGTGTGCTGTTAAGAAACATTATAATATTATAATCTTGGGACTTGAAAAACAAAGTAATTATACATGGATTCTGTTTTATTTATCTTAATGTTCGTTGGCCGAAAGTTCAAAATTAACATATCAGCAAGGGGACTTCTTCTGAGAATTACGTTATGAACGATTGTCCTTCCACTGTAACCTTACCTTGTCCTCTTTTTTGCATCTTTGTTCTCATAATTAAAAATAAAAAATATATAAAAAAAGAAAAGTTGTTGAGCATTTAACAAGGAGACTTTCAACTTTGATATTGCTGCTCTTTTGCGTTTACTGTGCTCTTCTTCTATTCTCATTCTTCTTTGAGAGCATAGAAGAAGGGAAAATAAAAGTACTATGTATTGAGCTGGCATAACATTAGTGAAAAATTTCAATCTATGGGATGTATGCACTAATCGCAGTAATTGTCTGAAGGTTAATCAACTCTATTTGAGCCAAGAGGAGGTCAAAGGTGACAAACAGTAAGATGTCCAGAACCAGAGAAGGGTTAATGAACAGGCTGGCCTTCCACACTGCTGACCTGGTTCGGTTTCTAACATGCGTATGCTGCCTTAAGAACTTTCAGGAATGATCCTTGAGCACAGAACCAGACGTAAGATCTAAGCAACACGTATTGAGATCTAAACAAATGTACAAAACTAGTACAGTGGGTAGGTAATTTGCCTTCCATACAGTTGACTGATTTCTATTCTTGGCACCTTAAATGGTCCCCCGAGCAAACCAGGAGTGATTCCCTGAGCACAGAGCCAGAAATAAGTCCTGAGCACTGCTGAGTGTGGCCCAAAAACAATAAAGCAAACAAAAGATGGGGTTGGAGCAATAGCACAGTGGTAAGGCATTTGCCTTGCACTCAGCTGATCCAGGACGGATCTCTGTTAGATCCCCAGCATCCCATAAGGTTTCCTAAGCCAGGAGCAATTTCTGAGCACATAGCCAGGAGTAACCCCTGAGCATCATCGGGTGTGGCCCCCAAAAGAAAAACAAAACAAAGCAACTACATCAATGAATGTCTAGGTCCTAATCCCTGAAACCTATTCATGTTAGTTTTTATTATGCCAAAAAAAGAAAGAAAGAAAAAAGTAGCCTCTGCAGGGCTGAAGAGATAGCACCCTAAGCAGGGTGCTTTCCTTGCACACAGTCAACCTGAGTTCAATCCCTAGCATCCAATATTGTTCCCTAACCACTGCCAAAACCAAAAATTGCATTTCCAGTGTTGCTCAAAAACTAAAAGCAAAGAAAAAGAAGGCATGTAAATCATATAATTATTGAAGATGCTGCAATGGGGAGAGCAATAGTACAGTGGATGCACTTGCCTTGTACACTAGTTAAATCCCCGGCATCTCATATGGTTCTCTGAACCTCACCAGAAGTTCCTAAATATAGAATCGGAGATTGTCCATAGCATTGTCGAGTGTAGCCCCCAAACAAACAAAGCAACAAAAATACTTTAATGAAAAACTTATCTACGTTATCGCTGTAAATTCACTACAATCATAAAGTATTCTAACAAGAAGAGAAAGCGATTGGAGTGCAAGTAGTTATATTGATAGAAGAAACTGCTGGAATGATGTTCTTTGAAGGTAGAAGGCTAAGAGCAAAATAATAAGTAGTATCTACAAGCTGAAAAGTCAAGAAAATTCAATCTTTCTTAGAACCTCCAAAATGATTACATTCTTGATAACCTTGTGGGTCTCTTTCTAGCACTGAAAAAAATCAGTTCAGACCTAATGATCTCAAGAATTATAAGATAATAAATTTGTATTGTTGAAGATAATATATTTGTGGTAATCTTTATAGTCCAAATAGGAAGCAAATAAAAGCATAATTTTATTTTAGAAATAAGTATATATATACTTGATTACAACAGTCGAGTTTAGAACATGTCAGAGTACTAAGTTTTTTAATTTATATATATATATATATATATTTTTTTTTTAATCTACAGGGATCTGAGCAATAGTACAGCAGGCAGGGCATTTTACTTGCAAGTGGCCAACCAGGTTTAATCCTTGTCACCTCATTTGGTCTATCAAGCCTTCAAGGAATTATTCCTGACCACCACTGAATGTGGCCAAAAACAAACAAACAAACAAACAAGCACAATATCTACAGGGAATTAAATTTTAAAATGAACACAGAGAAAATTGCTGAAAGATGCAAGTAGATGGTTTTCTAGCTACAAAGGCAACAGTAAAAGTTAATCTTCTACTGTTAGAAGGCACTAAAGTTTAAGATAGATATGATGTCTGCCTTACACACATCCAAATTGGCATCCCATATGGCCCCCAAGCATCACTAGGAGTAACTCCTGAGCACTACTAGGTGTGGAGCAAAAACAAAACAACAACAACAAGAACAAACCAGGTCAACTTTTCACAATGTATGGTAGCTGCACAGAAACTAGTTTAAGTGGTTACAATACCAAATCAGTGAGTGAATATATACCTACCAAATTAATAATGCAATTGATAATTGGTTACTAAAACTTGCTATGGACAGGGAGCAGGCAAAGAAAACTGAGACCAAGAACTTGAGTGCACAAGGATCACTCCAGTTCAAGATAGAGGACACAAAAGATCACTGACCAGGGTGAGATAAGACAGTACAGAAAAGTAAAAATGGTCTCTCCCATGTAGTGCTTCATATATTTATTGGGTCTTCCTTTGCTTTCAGAAGACAGGTTGGGGTGATTCCTCAGCGATATACCATGTAAACTTTATAAAGTGAGAAGCATCTAAGTTCATTAAAAACCCACTGAAGACCTATTGAAGACCTATAAAGGGATGATCTAACAGTTGTCCCTGACAATGCCTCCAAAAGAGACCCTATGCTTATTGAAAGAAGTCTGTGGCATCTTTCTTTGGGGTCACCCACCCCTAACTTCCCTGGAAAAGTGGCCTTTTTTTCTTTAATTTTAGGGTGTGTATCCCTTGTTCTATCCCCCACCAATTATCTTCTGAATTTCCTTTCTGAATTGACAAGAAGTCTGAAAAATCTGGGGACGGGTCATGTCTTTATTGTCCGCACGGTGCAGGTGATCCTGTGACTTTGATGAGTTTGGACTTCCTCAGTTAGGTTGTGATGGTCACGCACAAGATGGCAATGGCACACTCCTCTAGTGCCTACTTCCTGCTCTGAGGATCCCTTTACAACTACTGCCAACCTTGCCACTGAGGCTGGGAGCAAGGCTTCCCCGGGACTGAGGAAAATGGTTGACAGTGATGAGCTCAAGTTGGTGCTTGTCTGGAGAGCAAAATTAAGTTGAAGCAATTAGAGGAGGATTAAGTTATACAATAAAGGTATATCTTCAGAGAATTAGTGATATGCATATCTTAAGCCTTGCCAAAAAAGAAAATGCTGATACTGAGTTCAGTTTTAAGCCAGCAGCAAACTGAATTTAAATCTATCACAAAGTCTAAATTCAACACATCTACAACTGAAACCCACTTGGAACCTTCTAGAAGTCTGACAAAGGAGGGGAAAGTGCTTTATAGGATGTACTGTTCTTGACACAAAGTGACTACAATAGAATAAAAATTATAAAACATGTGAAAAGTAGAAAAATGTGACCAATAAAGGAAAGACAGAAACAGGCTGACAGATGACCCAGATATTGAATTTAGCTAACAAGAACTTTAAAATAACTCTGATAAATGTTACAGAATCTAGTGAAATGCAAGAAGATTAAAATTTTAAGACATGCAAAACCATATAAGATAATTAACCAGAAATACTGGAACAAAACAAAAAATGTAAAGGTCATTCAATCGGTTAACATAGGACCACATTTTGTACAGTATAAGGGAAAAGCAAAAGCAGGAAAACAATGGAAACCATCTAAACAGAAATAAAAAAAATTAAATGGCGCAGAGGGTCTAAAATGTAATGAATCATCATTAAATTATTATCATCTAACAATCTAATATATATATAATATGGTAGAGAAATGATGAGTGGTAGTATTCCTAAATTAGCAAAATGTTTCAAATTTTAACAATTAAAAAAACTCAGCAAAGTTCAAATAGGGCAAATATAAAGCTACATCTAGACATTTCCTACTCAAGCTACTAGAAACAAAATTTTTTTTTTCGTTTTTGGGTCACACCCGGCAGTGCTCAGGGGTTACTCCTGACTCCATGCTCAGAAATTGCTCCTGGCAGGCACGGGGCACCATATGGGGCACCGGGATTCGAACCGATGATCTTTTGCATGAATGGCAAACGCCTTACCTCCATGCAATCTCCCGGGCCCCGAAACAAAATTCAAGTATTAAGAGCAACTAGTGGGAGGCCAGAGAGATAGACAGCTGTTGAATGTTGGCCTTGCACGTGGAGGACTCAGGACGGACCTGGGTTTGATTCCTTGCATCCCATATAGTCCACTGAACAGTAATTTCTGAGCACAGAGCCAGAAGTAACTCCTGAGCGCTGCCAGATGTGGCACAAATAAACAAACAAAAAAGAACAATTAGTGGTAGGGGGTAAATACTCAATTCAAGAAAAAAGATCAGAATCATTTCTGAATTACCATCAGGGGAAAAATTGGAGGTCAGAGGCAATGAAGGAACGTATTTAAAGTACTAAGAGAAAAAATTAGGATGCTGTATATAGAAAATATAAATTTCTTAACTATAAACAAAATATAGATCTCAATAAATCTGATATACATGAGATACTAATGAAAAACTTAGAAAGAAAGAAAAGAAGAGAATATATAGAAGCCTAGATCTTTAAGAAAAATACAAAAACACCGTAAAGAGTAATAGTGTTGGTAAATAAAATTATTTAAATTAAATATATGTCCAAATAAATCTGTATGTATATATCACTTATGTTTACAATGTATTTAAGTTTTTTTGGTATTGACTATAAAGATCTAAAGTATTTAGAGTGTACTTAGGGTTATGATATATAAGAAAGTAAAACCTATAACAGAAACTAAAAAAATTAAATGAATTTAAACACAATTATGGTGTTTTTGTTTAAAAGGTAATATTTAACTTAATATCTCTATTAAGTTAAAACTTGTATATTCTTTAGAGAACACCCTAAATATTAATAAAATAACCCAATATTGACATGAAATGGAAGTCTAGTAGCTATTTTATGAACCCAAAGAAAGAAAAAGAAGAAAAGAAAGATCAGAGCAGAGCATATAAAGAAAAATTAAAAATTGTATGACAGAACAGTGATGTAAATAATCACATTAGATTTAAATGTATTTCATTAAAATACAAATATTTGAGCTGCAGATGTGGTTCAGTGATAGATACTACCATATACATATATATGATGTATATATATCTATATATCTATATATATATATGATTCAAAGTTATATTCTTGGCATTCTTGAACACTACCGGGAGCCAATCTCAAGCTCCAAGGAGTATCTCCCAAGCACTGCCAGGAACAATCCATGAACACATCTAGTGTGACCCAAAAGCAAAGATCAGATATTTTCAGACTGGGTTAGAAACAGCACTCAACTCTGTTTTTTTTTTTTTTTTTTTTTTTTTTTTTTTTTTTGGTTTTTGGGCCACACCTGGCGGTGCTCAGGGGTTACTCCTGGCTGACTGTTCAGAAATAGCTCCTGGCAGGCACGGGGGACCATATGGGACACTGGGATTCGAACCAACCACCTTTGGTCTGGATCGGCTTCTTGCAAGGCAAACAGACCCAACTCTGTTTTCTTTAATAAACACACTTGAAGTGTGAAGCATTATGCACAAAGACACTGATACAGAGCAAGATAAAGAGTGGAAAAGGGCACTGTAGCTATCAGGTAAAATATACATTAATAAGATGGAAGAAAAAGAAACACACTCAAATGACAAAACGGATAATACGTGAGAAGGTTATAACAATTCTAAATATTTTAAAGTGCATGACTTAAGAATATATAAACCCAGAAATGATAGAACCAAATGCATTAATAGACAAATCAGTAAAGAATCAAATAAATTGACATTCCTCTGTCAATAATTAATAGAATAATAGAGCAAATGTAGTAAAAGTAAGGATCTAAAAATGCTAAACAGCAACTTTATCAACTAAAATAACCAATATTTATATAATATTCCACCAACAAGTCAGAACACTTGATTTTTGGAAATTAATGAGTGATAATTAAATTTGAAATACTGGATCACTAAAAAATATGTAAAAGAGTTATTAAGAGAATGAGAACAAAGTATTTTCTTTACCAAAACAATACTGAATTGTAAGTCATATGAAGAAAACATTGACTTATTTGAAAACTAAGTTCTATGTCTTTCTCTCATTTATCCTCCCATCAAATCACAAACGGTTCACTAGGTACAGTATTGAAATATCTCGAACTAAATAACCATGGAAATGTAATATGCAGACATTTCCAAGACACAGCTAAGGCAGAACTTGGGATAAGTTGTTGATGTGATGAAAGAAGAAATGCTTAACATAAAGTATCTCAACTTTCATTTTTAAAATAAACTGTGAAAAATAGGAAAATAGTCTGAAAAGTAAATCAGGAAATAAAAGAAGAAATCAATGAAACAATAACTGAAATATTAGTTCTCTCAAAGAGCAATACGTTTTGTTCAATTATAGCAAGAAATGTACAGTGTTGGTAACCGAATGAAAAAAGTACTAAAGAAAGTGGAAGACCATGAAAAGGAAATTAAGGGAACAGTTTTAAAAAAAAGCTATCTGCCAATAAATTAAATAACACATATGCCAAGAAAATTCATTGGTTTATTTATTTATTTATTTTGGTGTTTGGTTTTGGTTTTTGGACCTCATCCAGTGACGCTCAAGGCTACTCCTGGCTCTGCACTCCAAAATTTCCCCTGACTCCGGAGACCATATGGGATGCCAGAGATCGAACCAGGGTCATCCTGGGTCATCCATGTGGGAGGCAAAAGCCCTACCACTATTCTATTGCTCTGGCCCCCAAAAAGTTCAATGATGAGTTATAAGAGAACAAAAAAAATTTTAAAGCCACTATTAGCCTGGAGGAAGAGTACAAAGAGTATACTCTTTACTTGCAAGCTGTTGATCTGGGTTTAATTCCCAGCACCACATATGGGCAACTGAGTATGAAGCCAGGAAAATGCCCAGAGAAATGTCAGATGTACCATGATCCTCCCCCAAATACAATAAATAAAAATAAATGTTAAAAAAAAAAATTAACTATCCGGGGTCGGGCGGTGGCGCTGGAGGTAAGGAGCCTACCTTGCCTGTGCTAGCCTACAATGGACCATGGTTCGATCCCCCAGTTTCCCATATGGTCTCCCAAGCCAGGAGCGACTTCTGAGCGCATAGCCAGGAGTAACCCCTGAGCGTCACCGGGTGTGGCCCAAAAACCAAAAAAAAAAAAAAAAATTAACTATCCATTTAAAGTAGTATACAAAAGCATCAAGTACTTAAGAATCAACAAAAAAAGTTAAAAACCTTAAAAAGTGTAAGTCATTTATAGTTTATTTGTTTAGCTTTGAGGATTCACACCCAGTGCTTCTCAGGAGTGACTCCTGACTTTGTGCTCAGGAATCACTCCTGACAGAGTATATTACAGTACCATCCATGGTACTGGGAACTAGACCCAGGTCAGCTGTGATGTAAGGTATAGAGTTGAAGTATTTGTGTCTATCTAAACCATTAGAACCAACACTGCTCTTTGTGTAAAACCCAAACTATATGATTAAAAATGTGTCTATTGGCGCCAGGATTGAGGGAGGAAAAGTTGTGTCTATCAAGGAGACAATTTGGGAAAGGGATGTGATTTGAAGTCAGTGGTGAACAGATAGGCACTGTGGAGGGACTGGAGTTGTAACAGTGTATGTCTGAAGATCTGTTGTCAACAACTCTGTAAACCATTGCATTTAAATGAAAAAAAATATATAGCTCACCAAAAATAATACAAAAATAGATAGGAGAAATATGTATATGCATGTATAAAAAACAGCAGGAAAAATTATTGAAAAAATATATGCACATGCTACAAACAAAATAAAATATACCTTGAGGCTCGTATTATAGTTTAACTGAAGAATTCTAATTTTTTGGCTTTTGGGGCTATACCTGGCAATGCCCAGGAATTGGACAGAATATTTTAAAAATTTTAAATTAAAATTATAGACAAAAATTATTCATGAATATATGAAAGAAATCCACAACAAATATGAATAGAACCCAGAAATATAACCTGGATTACATATATTCATTCTATAAATGAATATATGCATGAATGCATATTTGAAAGTTCTAGTCAGTATGATAAGACAAGAAAAGTAGACAAAAGTTAATGATTAAGAAGATGTTCCTGGCTCTATTCCCAGAAGAAACAATTAGTTAACCAGACACTTGAAAACATACTCCATATCACTAATCATCAGGGAGAGGCAAATCAAAGCAGTTATGAGGTACCATCTCATGTCACAGAGACTGGCACACATCACAAAGAACAGTGCTGGCGGGGTTGTGGAGAGAAAGGAACTCCTGTTCATTGCTGGAGGGAATCCCATCTAGTCCAGCCTTTATGGAAAACAATATGAAGATTCCAAACAAACAAAAAAAAACTGGACATTGAGCTCCCATATGACCACTTGTCATAGTGACTTGACTTATGCTTCAGCCTATCAATATCAATTGTCTACCCCCAAAACTTGGATCCCATCTGTGAAACCAGCACAGTTTTCTGCACCAGCACCAGGAATCAAACTTTCACGGGGGAGGCCCTAATGCCACCCTGGCACCAACTTGCTTCAGAGTGGACTCATATGACACCTTGATTATTAGGAAACAGCAACAACTTGCTTTCAAGGAACGTTTCCCTGCCTTGCTTTCTAACAGTAAGATGAAATCAGAAGATACTCTGTGACACCCAGCTTTAACATAGGATCTTTGCAAAAACCAAGATCTCTATTACAGAAGCCTGACTGCGACAACTGTGATTGAGAAAACCTTTTCCTGGGACCATGAAGAAAGACCTTGGGGTTAGACAATTAGTATTCAAAGAGCCCATAGAAGATGGTCTTAGGACAG